>CAJPEV010000825.1:0-91480 GCA_905338385.1 Darwinula stevensoni | reverse complement strand
AATTCCTGGAGATGGTTGGCTGATGGGAGACTATAGATACCCACAGCGAAGTTATCTGATGACTCCTTTGACCAATCTTAGACTAGGGAAGAAGTTGCCTACAACCAGGGCCGCCCAGAAGGGGGGGAAGAGCAATTGGGGCAATCTGCCCAGGGCACCACGTATCAAGGTGTCCAAAGGGGGACCTCCAAAGGGCCTCAAGGGGTCTCTGGTTTAGTTTTGCCCCCGGGCCCCCGGAAACCTCTGGGCCTACAATTGTCAGGCAAGAGCTCGTTCCATCGTCGAAAGAGCTATTGGTTTACTGAAAGCTCGATTTAGGAGTCTCAGCCGCAGTAGTGGAACTGTCAATCGGAAACTTGGAGCATCAATGTGCAGAATGAAAGGACTCAATCCCCCTTCGGAGGCAGAACGGACTTAAGAAAAAGAAAAGAAAAAGTTTAGATTTAGATGTTTCGAGAAACACCACCTTCTAATCTAATTCTAAACTTTTTATATTCTATTTCTTTTCTTAAAGGGTCCGTTTAAGAAAAGAGTTAGAAAAGATTTAGAAGCTTCGAGAAACTGGCCCCAGGTATCCTATCCTTGGAGTAGCTAGCTGGGATTAATTGTGTCATGTATATGCCATGGGTGGCATTCCCCAGTTCATATTTGCATATGAGTATGAAATAGTGTATGAATGTCTGTGCTCTTGGCTAAAGAAGTTCACCCAATGTGATTCTGGCCCTTTAACTGAATTTAATTAATCCTGCATAATTTGATAGGGGGTTCTTTGTAGAACCTAAAAATACCATTCTTATTGACATTTGAAGGCTTTTAAAAAGTTTTTTCAAGTTAGGTTAGAGTACTATGAAGCAGGTTGCATTTGAAAGGATGAGTACTTCTTCAGAATCCACGCATCCAATAATATTGAATGAAAAGAAAAATATTGCACACATGAAAAAGGCAAAATTATGATTAAAATAATTTATGTTGTAATAGAATATCATACTGGTACTCCCTTGGATTTCATTAAGAAATCCTCCCTTGGATTATTTCATTGTTGAATTCATACATTCATGCTCATTCCTTATATTCTTTCCCTTTCCTGTTGAATTTTTGGTTATTTCTACTGAATTCATATTTTCCTAGAACGTTTGGAGATGCTGAACACATTAATTCAAAGTTGCATTTTAGATTGCAAAAATCATCTAACTCAATTTAACCTAACCTGAACTGAGTTTTTTAAACCCTTCAAATTTGCATAAAAACTGTCATTTTGTTATATCAGTCCAGCGCGCCCCTCCCCCCCCACCTCTTTACCTCTCCAGCTTCCACAGCACCAACAATACATTACGTATTAATTTCTATGTTTAATTTAGTTACATTCAGAATAATTTGCAGTTTTTTTAAGTTTTATTTATATTTTGTAATAATCCGGCAGCCAATCAGCGCGCCCCTCAGTTCGGCGCCCTGTGCGGGGGCACCGCTCGCACACCCCTTGTTACGGCACTGGCCCCATGTAACCTCTTTCAAGTGAGAAATGTGTCCTCTCTATATGACAGTGTTCTTGACTATGTGACCGTAATAGATATTGGATGAAGATAGTTTTCAAGGTAGCAGTTCATAGGAATCATTAAAAATGAGAAGACCCAACCTCCTCCTTGGAAGAGTTTACTGTTGTATGCACCAAGGACTGTAATGAGCCTCTAAGCCTGGAAATGGTGCAATTGGTATCTTGGTGCTGGCTCTCATTGTTTGTTTCCAGTCCAGCAGTGGATTTCCAATTTGAGGAATCTCTCATATTCTTTTATACTGAACTGTATTGTTCATGCCCAGCCTTTGAAGGGATTGCATGAAATTTAGTTCTCAACTTTAATGTTAAATTGCCTGTAATTAATGTGCCACGCTAGTAATTACTTAACCTATCATTCAAATGACTTAATAGCCGAGAGAAACTGTCTTATTCACATTATTTTCAAGAGGCTCTTCGTGAAAATAATGCAAAAAGCCAGAAATAGCTTGAGAGAACCATTTAAGAGGGCCCTTCAGAAAGTAGGTACACTTTATTTTTTTTCTGGAAATGCACATCATATAAAGTATCACTATGACAATGTTTCCTCCTTCACGTAACCACCCTTTAACTTTACGCACTTACCCTATCTAAAACTGAGCTTTCGAATAGCGTCATCATTAGCATTTTCGCGTTGACGACAGCTCGTGCAAAGCGTGTTCTTGCTAACGATGCTTGGCTGTACTCACGTTTTTTTAGGTACGGCGCGAGCGTGACCATGAATTGTGCTGGTGATACGTTGTATGGGAAAGTGTTATAATGAACTACGATTCTTAGCTCTATTCTACCTCGTAATTATTTAGCCAATTGCATCGTGTCGTGAGCAGAAATGTTAGATTACAATAGCAACAGCTGAACTAAAATTAATTTGCATTACTTGGCTGAATTGAGAAAAATGTTCAGTTTCTCCCACTTGTAAGACCAAGAGGCCTCTCTCAGTTACGCCATTGAATGTGTTTAGAATGGTAGATCTGCCAGCAAACGCACCGAAAAATTAATATAAAATGGGGTTCATACAGAACAAAAAGAGTGGGAAAGCGAATGGCGGAAGTTCGTCAAACTTGAAAATGGAAATTTCTGCTTTCCACCATCGCTCCGCCAGACGGAGGGCAATTTATACCGAGCGATCGCGCTTCTACCAAGAGAGATTTAACAATTTTCTTTAAGAAGTTTCTTCTTCTGCGAGGGATTTATTTGTTTCGCCTCTCTTATTTAAATAGGTCTGTCATTCTTGGCCAGTTCTCCATCCCACCCCTTCAAAAATTCTAACAGTTGAAATCATTTGCAGAATAAATTTTCGGTGACCATTGCAATTTAAGATAAATCTGTCAAGAGATGAATCTGTCATGAATGTTACGTGCGAGCAAGTGGAGCTACTTCGCTCCACTACTCCGCTTTGTACCGTGAATCTGCATTTCCAAAAGTGGTGACCGGCCCTGACTGTCGACGCAATACCATGTCGTCTTTGTTCCTTGTCCTATCTGAGCTGTTCCTGTCGTCATTATTCCGATTTTCTGTTGTCGACTTCATGTCTCGCGCTTCCAGCTTTGAGGGGTTTTTCTTGTGTCGTCGTTCATCCGTGTCAGCTTAATTCCTATCGTCGTAATTCCGCATCGGGTGTATGTCTTCCTGGGCTGTCACTGTAGTTCCGGTCGGTGCTATTCATGCTGTCATTATTCTGCGAAACACAGGAGAGAAAATAAATGTAAAACATAAGCTATTTAAGTCATTGTAGCCAATTATCCGCAAAATTGAACATTTCAAACGAGGCAAGGTACCTAATTTTAGACCTAATTTTAGCAGTCGGACAGAATGACTAAAATCGCATTCTGCGATTTAGGCCTGGACTCATCTGAAAATCCGAACTCTTCCCCCGTGTTTTCCTACGAATTTTCTTTCATACTTTAGTCCCGGTACTCGTTTGATCTCATGCGGATGACAGAAATGGATGCCTCCGTTCTTCCACGTTTAACTTCTCCGGTTCCACATTTATTCCTTTTCCGTCCAGGAATTCAACTGGAATGGTTCGCTAACGGATACCCGCTTTTGCCATAGCAAAAGCTCTGCTCTTTCCGTCGACTGAGTCTGCCTCTGACAAAAAGTTTCCGTTTCGTGCGGCGGTAACCGTTGTCTATGGTTTTACATTTTCCTCTTTGTATAAATCCACCTTAATTCAGAGTGAAAGGTTGTCTTCCCGCGTTGCATCATCCCGTAGAGGAGGATAGGACTGGGAGAAAGAGAATCGCTTTTAGTAGGTAGTTGCTGGGACTGTACCGATGGAACTTTTTGGCTGGTGCCGATGTAGATTGTGACTTGTAGATAAAGAACTGAAATCCATGATATCAAATACTAATTCGAATAAGGCTGTCATGAAGCCAAGTTCTACAATTTTTTTTAGTACGGTCACGATGGCTGCTTTGGAAGCATAGATGGATCGATCTGAACAGAGCCGGATTAAGAAGTTGCGTGGCCCGGGGCAAGTGGATTTTTGGGGCTACCCCCTCCCCTCACTTTACGCAAATACTTAACGTTTTTAATTTCCTTCAGGGGGGCCTGGAAGAGTTGGGCCCGGGGCAACAGCCCCCTTTGCCCCCCCTTAATCCGGTCCTGGATCTGAACAATCGATGGTGTGGGGGATTCAGTTATCTCACTTTTTGATCGGGCGGAGATTTGACGTCCGTCGTTTCTTGTCTTGATCGGAGTGCGAACCTCTTTTCATCTTCCATCATCTCTATTCTGTGATCGGGGTGGGAGTAGGTGTGACCATCACGATGGGGAATGCCATCAATGCAGCGTAACAGCCCTACTCCTTTCCTACTGCTGTTGAGACTAATTTCCTATGGCGTGTTCAAGTGATTTTTTTTTTCCTTCTTTGGGCATTAGTAGCTTCCAACTCTTCCGATGGCGCCACACCAGCGGCTGGTACCAGCGATTGCTGATGCATCGATGCAGTCCTAGTAATTTGCCCGTATGCTCTTCACGTTCAGCTTTTCATCTTTGCAACATTTCTTCTGGCCTCACCATTGAACCTTTTCATAAGAAACTCGTATTTCCTCATTCGATTCTAGTGATACGTGCATTCCAAATTGTATCGCATTACCTCTGGTTTCCGAGAAGTTCTAGATCAGTAAACCGCTGCGAAAAACTTACTCTTATCAGTGGGCATAGCTTTATCAATGGCAACGAAACCTTTATTCCCTGTATCAGTACTGGAAATACCTCTTGCCGAATTTCACTCTAACCTGTAATGCTCGAAATGGAGCAGGATATCATTCCGCCAAGACTGATTTTTTACTTGAGCCATCCCACCAAAAGAAAAACGAGGGGGGATGGCATCCTGGATGCCGCACCGGTATGCATACATGGAGGTTTCACTTGACCAGCATGAGAGTGCCAGAAGGATCACGGCAATTCGCTCAGCACCCTCCCAGTTATCCCCCCCCCCCCTCCCCCCTCCTTCCTTCCAATAAATGTCACATTTCGAGCACTGTTCGTCAGCCCGTAATTTTCGAGAATTTTCGAAGTAAACATTCCTCCTTAGGTACATCCGTTCGAATGGGCGAAAACCTGCTGCACCTTTGAGCGAAGGCAAATTCTGAATTCATTCGAAGTGGATAGTCCTCTATCCCCTAAAAAAAGGTTTTGAAACGGTGTGCATATCTATGATCACCTGCGTAAAGAGTAAGTTGGCCTTCTTCGCGTTTGACCGCCTGTTCCTCCCTTTGTTGAAGTGCCCCACCCCCCATTAACCATGACCTCGGCTGTTGTATGAGGGTATTGGGAGTGAGGAAAGTAGTCAACTGTTGATGTAACGCAATAGTTCGTCATCGTCGTTTTTTGCGCTATAACGAGGGGTAGCGCCATTTCGAATTAATCGCATTCCCTATTATAAGCTTTTGAGAGGTTTGTCCACAGGAAGAAGTTGGCAGTAAGCGAGGGTAACGCTATTCCGAGTGGCGATATAACGAAGGTTGATTGCTTACCATTATCATTCCACGCATGAAAGGAGAAGGAAAAGTATCGTATTTAATTAAGGTATATGATGATCTTTCGAAACCCTCATTCAGAGTGGGGCAAGAGTTTCCACTGGGGGAATATATTATAATTTATTATGTATATGTTACCGAAATTATACTGGTAGAATCAGCAAGAAGCCAAAAAAGCATAGGTCTAGCTGCAGCTGCAGCTATTAGGGTTTTACTTGAATTGTCACATTTTCGACTGTGAACTTTCTTAGTGGCTATCTGAGTGCTTCTGATACTTCATTGCCGCTGAGATCCCCCCTCCCTCCAATTCAATACTGTTCCCAAAGTTGAAGGTGCTCTGGGTCCAGAATAGCGCTGCCAGATGCAATTAGTGAATCGTTTCCAATGTGTTTGCCGAAAGTGAGATGGTCATCTTACTTCTAAACGTGCATGTAATGGCATGAATTCTTTTTTTTTTTAATCGTTTCATCTTCGCTCGTCACACAAGGGAAATTCTGGTGAAGTTGATCATTTTAGGTAGTTTTAGGTTCTTCGTATGGTGAGTTGCCTCTTTGTGCGGTGGGTTGGATAATCTGGAACGCTTACTCCCGCACTGCGTTGGCTTAAAGTGATTGAGAAAGTGCATTGTACAGTAGTATATTATTGGAGGAAGTTTTTAGGATTTTACATGGATGTAACACAGATAATTTTCAGGTTCTCGTTGTCATCGCTTGATTCATTCTACGGGCCAAGTCTGACAGGAATTTGAAAGGTCTTGCTTGACCTCATCTCTTTATTTCCATCTCGCTATGCTCTGCTCATTTTCCTCTTCACCCGGTTGCAGGAGTCATCTGCATCGATTGTAGACTTTTGTTCGGATCCATTGTCTAGTCGGTTCTTGTGCTAGGGAAAGAATATGGCCTTTGAAGCTTTGTTGAATAAGACTGTTGAGCTTAGGAATAAGTGAATCGTCCGGGAGCTGTTATACTGCTCTGTTGTCTCCCTCTATTCGAATCAATTGTTGCTTCCGTTCATCGTTTGCTGTACCCAAATGCCTTTCATGTGAGATGTAATTGCTCCGGGTTAATTCAGGATGACCATTAAGTCTCGTTAAATTTATTCATTCAAATGCACTTTTGTGTTTATAAGCAGAACTTCTCAAGATGTAAGAGGAATTAATTCTGCAATTCTCGTATCTTCAGCTAGATTTCATGAATGAGCGGACTGCCATTTTCTTGTTGGAGTAACGCAATCATCCGAGTATGTATTGTCAGCAGTCACATTCTCCGTGTGTGAAACTGAAATAATATTTTAAAAATCTATATGGAACCGTGCTATATTTGCATTTACTGTTGAAAGTATTGATACAATAGAATGGCGAATGAATCAAATGGAATTCGCCTCGAGTAGCATGCTAAACCTTGGTCATATGTGTTGGCCCTGAATCCTCGCATATCGAACAGAGGGGAAGTGGGTCGTGTGACGTGTGGAAGTGAGGACTGCGCGATGAGGGCTGAGGAGATAGAAGGCCGGATTACGTATTGCCATTGCCTGTAGCAAAATAAAGAGGAAAAGGAGAGGGGGGCTTGGCGGTCGCTCCTTCCATATCGCTTCGATTCTCCACTTGCTCCATGGTTCTCACATTCACATCCTCACAGACCCTGATACACGCACACGCACACACAGACACACATCCACTCTCACTCACGCGCACATTCTCTCTCTCTCTCTCCTTTTTTTTTCCTCGCAGTCTCCGTTCCTGTGCCTGTGCCGCACAGGTGCACAGTTTTGATCATGCATTCTATCTTGTGCATGTGCATTCAGGAAGACCAGGTCTGCGGTTCAAGGATAGGTCGCATTCCCCGTTCTCCATTCCCCAGGTGATGGAGAGTGAAGCCCTTATCAGCTCCACGGCTTGTATTCGGATATCCCCTGTTATCGATATCCTCCTGCTTGAGTACGAAAACGAGTGCATGCGAGTGTGACTGAAACGGAAACCGCGGGTTCTGGAGTGGGCGTTGCAAGTTTGCAACGGGGGCGGGGGGCGTATCTTGGTAGGGGGGTGGTGGCCTCACCGATTCCCTATAAATGTTCCCCTGGCCATTAGTCCAGCAACATACCTCCTTTCCAATCAGTTACGCTTGGGATTCCCGACCCAACCAGCTGTTGGATGTGAATGTGTGTTCTCTCTCTCCCTCTCTCTTTCCTCCTTATTCCTTGTCCCGAAGGCATGTAACTCGGCTTCCTTCTGTCCCTAGTTCCTTGTGCATTCCGGTTGCGGCAATCTTGTGAGAGAGAAAGAGAGACAACACTGTAAAGGGCAGTGAAAGTGCGAGAGCGAGGTTGCATGCTTTCATCATCCTCCCAGTCTTCGTTTTCCATCCCCTCCTCCGTTCTTGAGTTTTATATTTTTTCGGAGTGCCCGCTATCGTTCTTTTCCTTGACCTTGCTACCCGTTCCGAAAGGCATATGAGAGGTTAGGGCGCTGGAAAGGAACATTCAAAGGACAGTCCCGCGTCATCGTCATCGGGAGTGTATTGTTGATATTGACTGTGAGGTGAGCGTTGCCCGCCAACCATCGGATTCCTTCTTCAGTCAGCCTGTGCCACCCTCCCAGTCGGCTCGTCCTCTCTCTCATCCACACCTGTGCCTGGAAGAACCGATCGGTGATAGTTGGAAGTGTGGTGGTTTGGACCGAGTACCACTCTGAGTTCACATGGAAAAAGGCAGTGTGAACACAGCAGGTGGTATCTCAGTCCATTCGAACCCGGGCCGTCCATTCCTCGTCGTCATCGTCATGGGAGAGATTCCTGGAAGTTTCGCCTACTCTCAACTTATTCCTTCTCTCACTCACATCCGCCGTTGCTCGCGTTCATGTTATCTTCAATGGGGAATCCGTTTGTGCTGCGTAGTAAGCACGGCATGGCATTGCATCGCTGAGCTTTCGTAACACGCATGCATTCTCTTTCTCCACATGGCCTCTCTCTCTGTCTCTCATTCTCGCATCACACGATTCTTTTCATTCCTTTATATGTGGGGATCGATTCCGCGACCTTGGATGATTCAATCTGGACAGGGAAGGGAGATTTCGCTAGTCTGCTTTAATTTCATTGTTCTCTGAAAAGTATTTTTGCTGCCTGCCCCGCGGATGCAAAGACGAGGCTTATGCGTACGACAGACAGGAGTGTCATTATCAGACAGCCTGGTAATATCTGCAATCAAGTACGAGTTTTTGCTGCAGCTTGGCTTTTGAAGTCCCCTCTAAGTTTTAGTTTGACTGGATGAGCGATAGTCTGTTGTCCCACAGAAGACGGGTTCAGGGTTTGTACCGCCTAAGTAGAGCTGTGATCAATTGATGAATAGTCCTAGATGCGGCCAAGCTGAGCAGCTTCGATGAAGGTTCAATTAAGTCAGTTCAATCTTTGGTTAAACATACCTTCGTTGCTGTCATCCCTTCTCCCTTTCGGCATCCGTGAGATCTGTATGTGATGGAACTGATACGATAGTCCTCCCAGACCTGGTACATCGATTAAGTAATGATTCTCATAATCCCACATTGCCAAGTCTTAAATAAAAAAGAAATTCACAATGAACCACAATCGAACTCCGGATTTACTAGCAACCATAGTTTATTATGAGAAGTCACGCGGTCAATGGTTTATCAGGTTCGCACTCGGTTCATCAAAAATTCAGCGCCACCTGCTTTGCTTCTTTTTATCCTCTTGCTCTGTGTGGCTCAAGGCATTTTCTTCCTTTCTCATTCTCATCTCTGGAGACATCCCCAGAAGAAGTTGAAGGAAGATGGGGGATGGATCTTGTTCAATGACTTGTTAACAGGCACCGTTCATACTTTAAATGGGGTATTGCCTCCATGCAAAGAAAGAATAAATGGTTGGCTGAATGCAATAGGTGATTTTCAATTTCAACACTGATGCCGCCTTCAGAAAGGTGCGTGGTACGTTTCTTTCTGAAGATTTTTCAGGATTTTCCTGGAGAGAGAGGAGTGGTTGTGAAGTATTGTATTGGAAGAGGCATTCATTGTTGTCGCATTGTCAGAGTGAGCCTAGAGTTGGATGCAGTAAGGCACATAGTCAGTAAGGCACATAGTCAGTGATGCAATTACACCCTTGACAGTTACACCCTTACGGTAGTCGGGAGAGCACAGATGTATCTGTGCTCTCCCGACTACCGTAATCACGTGCCATCCATCCACTTATTAAACACGGTGGAAAAATGAATTCATCATCGACCACCCGTGGGCTTGGCGATTCCATGAGAGGCGGAAACCTTGTGTTCTATTCATTCATTACTAAGTTCATAATGCATCACTGAATTGACATGATTACTATTTCATTCTCCGCACCATACGATGGAAATATGGCTGAGTGTCGTCTGACTTGAAGTTGTATGGAACGAAAGAGAAAAAGCCACAGGATGGGATGGGATGGGAAGGACAGTAATTAGCAAGTTGCCCTTGAACCGAGCCGAGCCCAACATTCACATCCCTCAGCTTCTTAGTCTTCCCAAGAGGGAAACCACAGAGAAAAACCCCAGAACTAGACACTTCCAGGAAATGCTTCACCACAGAGGGACTCCCTCCCAAACCGTTTTTGTGTCTCACCCCTCTGAGAAACTATAATGAGTCGTTTCTGGCACTAATCCTATGTATTCAGGTGGAACATGTGGGGTTTGGAGACCGATTATTTTTACATGGGGAAACTAATTCCCTGGCTTCCAAATTCTCCCCGTCGCCTAAAAATACGCAAAACATGAAAAACGTAGGCATAACATGCTTTTAGCGGTTTGAACCCTATACCTTCAAGGTTCGAAGTCGGCTTGAAGGATCTCGTCCAGTCAATGACTAGCACATTGTTGACACAACATTCGTAATTGATGCTTTTATTTTAAGACGCCGTTAGTTTCAATGTCACTTTCCAGCATTCAGGAATTTTAGTCCGTTTAGGGACTCGAAACCACGCATTCTTGCCTGGTTGGCAAAATATACCTTTTTTGTCCAACGTCATTCTTCTGTCCTTATCTGCACGGGTGTCACGCATATCGGCCTCGTACTAGGCAGTCACGTCGGCCATCGGCTGGTGGGCCCAACGTAGTCGATGCAATCCTGGTCTAACGGGTTCCCTTCAATATTAAAGATTACTTCGATCTTGAATGGAATAGAAATAGTGCGGTCACTTATAATTTTTTTAAATTTCAGTTTCACACTTGTAGAATATGGATATCGGTATAGGACATTTTTGGCAGAACTGACGTTGACCAAGTTTCAGTGATGTTTCCCGTCCCTCGGGGTAACATACCAAAGGCATTGCCGTTGGTTAAAATTCTGGTTCTCTGAAACGTGTAAAATCTGGAAATGTCCCTTGAACTCCTGTCACTGGAGCCGAATGGTCTGCAGCACATCGTCTCCAGTGCATCCTTGATGTTTGTCCTCAAATTTAGTTCTTACCCCTGCTGCGACTACTAAATGATAGGAACAGGCATTGTGCATGCCTCATTGATAGAATGAATTCAGAAGAGTCTTAATTTATGTTGCCAGAAAACTTCGACTGTCGCGTTCTAACCATGAACATATCCCTAAATGTATTTTAAAAATATATATTTTATCCTCGTGCATTTCACTCATCAAAATACACTGCGCATCATTTGAATTGGATATTTTAATTTTTCGGTCGTATTTGAAGAATTTTGCTGTTACCTGTTTTTTTAATCAAACAAGATTATCAAATTTAATCAATTTAATCAAAACAACAAATCACTTTAATCAAAACAAGATATGTGCTTAACTTACATTTCTGTATAATTGTAAATAAGTTGAAATGAATTGCCTGTCATTCATTTCAGAACAAAAACCCATCCAAGTTATTATTAAACGAGAAAATATGGGGTGACGTGCACCAGATCTATTTAACTTTAGCTAATCTGATCTCACAATGGTCCTCTACGGGAATCCGTTTGACGGGAAAAATCTTATTCTCATAGATACTCATAAACCAGATCAGTTTAGAGTTAAATGGATTTGGCGCATTTCACCCATAAGATGTCCACTTCAATTGACGCGCAGTGTACCTCAACGCATGAATTGACGATCAAAGAAAGAAAGGAAAACAAGTTATTCTCGCTGGACCTACTTCCTTGCTGCTTCCAAAGAGCAAGGAAAATGGATTATATTGACGTTTCAAAAATTAGTCGAACTAATTCTCTGGATTTACCCACTGGATCACATTGAACGCCAACCATGTGAAAGATAGAGATAAATCACCTCACAGACGCCAACTTTGAAATTGTGAATTTGGAGTTTAATAGATGAGATGCATGTTCAATTTCAGAGATTGGATATATCCTTTTCGCTTTGATGAATGCAATTTCGTCAGATGGGATAGAGGTGCATGTAGAGAAACGGTAGGCCTGAAACGATGAATAACATGCCAATAATGTGGAGAAGTGTTCATAGAAGCATACCTGACTTAAAGGGATTAGGTGAGGTGGAGATGTTGTCTGGGAGGCTCCCAATATGTCCATGTATCATGCCTTGAATGGGTTGCTTTTCTTCGTCCATGTAATGGGCTCTGTTAATTTTGGGACGTTTACCCTTCGAAAATAATTAGGGCCCAGTGTCCTCTGCAGGACTCTTTGATTTGGACTTCTCAAACTTTCATTAAAAATTTAAAATAAATCTGAGCTGCGTACGTTACCTCTCACCCTTTTGGGGCGGTGAGTTTCTCGTTGTTGCCTCAGGCTGCTCCTCCTTCACCATCGGGGATCTACCCGAGGGGTTTGCCGTGGACTGTGACAGGGGGCCCTTCGAGTACTCAACAGGGTTATGAAAGCGCGACCAGAGCTATTATCATTCTCCCACATTTGCGATTATGACGTCCCTTCGGTCGCAACCAAAGAGACCGCAAAACAGCATGGACTCGTGGCAGAGCGATCCAAGCTGACTGCCTGTAGTCGACAGGATGGCGTTCTGCAGTGTCTAGTCAGGAGCAGGATTAATATTCGTCAATTCGTCAATGTTCATCAAAAGTGTTCATTTACAGCAATTTGATTATCGTTATTGAGCAATCACTAAGACTCGGAGTGATTGCTATTATTTAAATTTTTAAATGCATTCTATAATAATTACATTGTGAGTATTCTTTGCTATTGACGCGCCTTCGGCGCTCTGCGACCTAAAGAAATTACTAATTCATTTCAGTTTAAGGCATCCGTTTTCCATACTCACCCCTAGTAATGCGGTCCAACTCCTTTGCTCACGGGTTCAATTCCCACACCTTTGGCTCTGACACCTTGAAAAAAAAGGTGTCTTGGAACCTATTCATAGGGTGGATTTTTGAACAGAGCATTATCCGATAATGCAGCTTTATTTCAGAGAAAATGCATTATAAATCCGGTAAGTAAAGCTGCATTATCGAATAGTGCTCTGTTCAAAAATCCACCATTAGTAACGCCATGTGACTTGAAGCATGAGGGTCACCAAGTAACATTTGTCAGTGCGTTGTTTAGTGTTCTACTGGTGTATTCAATTCCTGCTTATGGTCGACACACTCATGATTGCATATCAATCTCTAAAAAAAAGTAGAAGTGAGCAATAGCAACCACATGAACCAAATAAGCCACTTGAGAGTTTTAACGCAATAACTCTTTATAGACTACGTTCACTGTATGGGGAGTTCTTTCATTATCTTCATACCTATATTTGGCAAAAGTACATTTATGGAATCCCTTTTTCTAACTCTACCTAATGCTACATAGAGTTGACCAAGAGAAAATACCTCATTCATGAAGGCAGTTCATGGCTATTTATGTTCCTGCTTAGTTGAAGCGTGAGCACAGAAATGGCAGTCTAAGCGTCCTGCATTGGACATAACCACTCTAAATCGGAAAGTCGGGGGAAAATCTTCCTTGCAGTTTCCCTGCTAAAAAAATATATGAAACTAATTCGCATCCACAAGCATACCGGTACGCATCAACCCAAGTCCTCCTACCTTTGCCTACGACCTAGGAAGGCATAGGGCAAAGACCTCGCGCCGCATGCCAAGGCAGCGATTTTTCCGTTCAAATAGGCCGAAAAGGTCCTCTAAACAAATGAGTCGAGATCGATATAGGCCTGAGCATCCATGCAAGGGTTTGAATTGGGCCTGCTGAATCAGTTCCTTCAGGGCACGTACCTCCAATGTCGAACTGATATCTGTAGTATGCGAACCAATAGCTGTTTGTTTTCCATCCCGCATCCTTTGAAGAAGAGAGTCCATGAGAATGGTATTGGCCAAAGCGTGCTTCCATGGGTTAGGCTTAGGCCTGCGAAATCAGCCCCCCCTGAAAATTGTCCCCAGGGCATGTCCCCCCCCCCCCCCCTTCCCTTCCGAAGTCGGAATTCCTCCAGAGTGAACAACCTAGCAGTTACACACACTTCCTTCAATGACAGAGGAAGGAATGTGTGCATGAGAATGGCGTAGGCCTAAACCTCCGTCTGGGGGGCTGGGCCTAGGCTTGGAAAATCAGTCCCCCCTGAAATATCCCCCAGGGCATGTACCTCTTTAAGTAAGCTAAGTAAGTTGGATTTTTTCTAAACTCTGCTTCCCAATAGCTACTTGTGTACCAAGTTTCAGATTTCTAACTTCTCTAGAACATGGTTAGAATTAGCGTCAGTCTGTCACTATATATATTAGAAATGGCCATATATGGCTTTCGAATTTAAATTGCCAACCCACTTTTCAAAACGATAGAAATGTATTGTATCTATGAACACGCTATAGGAACCCTCTTTATGCCAATAAGGAGAAAGTGGGTAAAGCGCTTGAGCGTCAACAGATACCTTTCGCATGACGTTCTACAATAGGTTCAGCATGCACTTCGCCCGGATAAAAAACTAGAACATAGAAGGAAATTGTTTGGATGTAAGAAAACACATGGTTTCTTCTTAAAAATTAGTGTACCGACTTTCTTGCGCAGTATGTGACTCGGAAGTGCTGCTGAAATTGTCCTCGATAATGTTCAACTTAGATTGAAAGGAGACCTTCTCGGGATTTCAGACTCTTGGCTGATGGGGTTCAGCATCTAGAGATTGAGCCAATTCGAAAAACGGTGTATCCAAGCATAATGATGTTTAGTCTTGTGAAACACCAACCTGTATTCTCTCGCCACACCCACTGACCTTATGTTCATCGATGCAAATTGTATGAAGCCCGCGATTCATCAAATGCCGGCAGTCGCATTTCCTTCTGTGAAATGCCGCTAACGTATGCCTCACAGGATCTCAGAAGTCGGACACTCATGCATGAGAAGTTCCTCATGCATGAGTGTCCAAGTCAAGTGAAAAAATGTCTGACTCGAGTGTAAAACACTAACAATTGTTGAAAGAGCTACAGTTGCAAAACTGCTTACGACACGAACGGATTGTGCTGCAGAAGGAACATTGATGCATGGAAACAGTATTGGGAAACCATTAAATGTATCATTAATGGCTTTCAACTCTCTGCGTGAACGTCCGAGCTACAACCACTTCTATGAGACATAACCATATCAACTGTCAGAAGCCTTCGCGGCGGCACCTACTCACTCCTCGCACCATGGTGCACTGGGGGCGGCTATGCCTACTTGACCCAAAAATAGTCGAATCTATTTTCGTGGTTCCCACGAAGACAACCAATGAGAAATATGAACCAGAGTGACCGCTAAAGCTCGCATCTATTCTCATGGAATTTCTATAGGACTGCTGCTAACATCACAATGGCCATCTGGCTGAGAGTTCTTGCACTTCAATTTCCTAATTTTAACGCTAGATGGAAGGTTCGTTCTGCGCTATGCCTCAGTCCTTGCTGAAGGTGAATCCATACTTAGCTTCCTTCAGTGGCTCGGAGCCATGGTTTAAAGATTCATCAATTCACACTTGGTCCTCGCTGGATTCATGGCAAGGTGGGAGAGCATGTGATGTCGATAACGGAGGTAACCAGTTACAAGTTTTGACTATCATATCTTCGCATCCTTGTAGGCACGGTGATGCGTGCCTAATGACAGTAATCCTATGTAAAGTGAAATTGAAATTGAATTCGTATCACCCTTTCACATTACGCAATATTATTATTTTTTTGGTGCATCCATGGAAGGAAGGGTAGGCTTATATCTCCCTTGATAATAATATTTGGCCTATGGAGCCCATGTCAAGGGTAGTATTAATTCATTTTTGGAAGTCGCTGTATGTAGTCACCGTGGTTGGAAGCAAAAACCACCTATCGGTGGAAAGCGGGAACCCTCTACCCTGAAGAGGAGAATCGCATCCTATTCGACGTCAAGATGTTTTGCAGTAGTAGTGTTATGCACGCTGCGACGGCAACGTTGGTTGGCATCATACCTTTATCGTCAGTCTTGTAAGAGGGTTTAATTCATTCCGAAGAAATACAGTTTGGAAAAGGGCAGAGGAGTATCACCCTGACGAACTTCACGCTATTCTCCGCGTATGAGCTTCATCCAACACCCTTGGTAACACTCTTCCTTTCCATTTGAAGCAGATCTAACATTGCCTCTTATAGACCCGATAGGATATGTGGCCACGAGGTTCAAATTTTGACTAGCTTTTGATCTTGGGGTGTTTGAAGTATTGACAGACAGGATGGCGGTGCTGGAGCAGAAACGGCAGGGGGTGAATTCAGTAGAAATGGTGCTGAAAATCTCCCCCCAAAGCTTTGGCAATGTAAGATCATAAGACTCAAGAACTGCGAATATAATAGTTGTGACCATGAAAACAGTCAAGCCCATCAGAATATTGGGAATATTCACCATCATTTCGGATCTTGTTAATTTCCTTTTTCCTGCACTCTTTCACGAATGGATCTCTGTTGCTATGCGTTGGCCGCAAAGATGGGCAAAACGATTTATAACCTTCCTGAGGAGATGAATACTCCTCTAGGAAAGATGTTCACGATAAATAGGCAAGAAATAAATCAGAATATGGATTATGTAGGTCTCAACAAATATTTGGATAGGGGTTAGAGAGGCTGAAGTACGTCTGAGCTAGTTTGCTGCAAAGAATGAGCGGCTGAGGCATTTCTAATGGACTTCTTCTGCCTGGCCCCTTAGGGAGAGTTCGTTGTCCAGTCGTATCTCAAAGGTACTGGCAGAAAAAGGATGGTCCAATCTGTTTCCCTTTCACTGAGGTGACAAAGCCTACAAGTTTCAGAATCTTCTATTATTTATACTTACACTGTAGAGCACCAGCTCAACAAACTTGTTTTAATTCAGAAGAAGACATTCTTTTTGAGATCACGTGCCCATTTGTCTGATTTCTGGACGATAATTTTCGAAATCCTTTTGTGACCTGATATCGCCACCTCCGCGATGTCATTAGCATACAAAATTAGAGTAATTTTTATGGGTTGAACCAGGGGGGAGTCATAAGAGGATTGGAATTCTCAGCGCTGCAGAGCGCACCTATGCAATACGTATGCGCTATCAAAACATCTATTTTACAAAACCAAATGACTCGCACAGGTCTAGCCATTACCTTCTGAGCTCTTGCGGCGGGAGGTCACTCCATCGTACACTTTAGCATTCTTACCACTTCATCAGTTTCCTATTGAAGAAACAGATGCACACTGACTATGTAGAGGTTTTCTTCTGTATTCCTTAGACTTTTCTAAATATCAAAAGGGTCTTTCTCACATAATAGTTTTGTAGTTGGACTCGGCGGAAGAATGAAGAGAAACAGTGGCCTTGCATGTCTTGTGTGTCCCAATTTATGGCGGAACTCTCGCGAGAAGGGAATTTTTAAAAATAAATTTTGCGTTGCCAGGCTTTTTTCCTCATCAGGATCATGAATCAAGAAGCGGAAGATGCTCGGAGGGAGAAAATAAACAAGATGAATAAGTTTCACTCTTAGGTGATCATAGGAATATCTGCAGAATTTCAGATAGCTGCAAGTTAAGCAACTTGAATCATCAAATGCTCCTCATCATCCGCCTCCGAGAAAATAGAAAATCAAGGACTTTATTAGGGCCCCAGTTGTCCCAAGCCGGCCTCTGAGTCGTTATATTTGTCTCTATAAACCATTTGCCATCCTCTCCAATTCATTTTACAATGAATCTCACAAATTTGGATGCAATTATACTTTCGGATATTGGTGGATACCGGATAGTAAAAATAAAAATAAAAAACAAGGAAAATGTGTAGAAGGGCAGCCCGCTTCGCACTGACACTTGCAGTCGTCGTTTTTCGGTGGCTACGGTCGGCTTTTGCAATGGGAGAAAGTCCGGCTGCGCGAAGGAGCATATGTGCGCTCCTAGGAAAGCTCCCTCGTTCCCGCTTATGGAAATACCTCCTCTCCTTCACGCGTCCTATACACTCCACGTACCTTGGGTTGAACGAAGAGGGGAGAAGGACCTGTTGCACGGCTCTTTTTCGCTTTACAGATGGACCGTGAAATCGTCATTGATAGAGACAACTGGATCGTCGGTTGTGCCAAGAGTTGCTTATTGGTGACAAGACCAGGTTTTCAGGCTCACAGTCATAGGGAAGAAAACGTTTATTCTCTCATCCATGCTAAAGTTTTGAATTTTTGAGCGGCTCTTTTCTTTTACACGCACTGGCCAAAATAATATAAACCCCCAGCCAACAAGGTGTCCCAGATAATCCGGGATTTTAAAGTTTAATAAAATTTGAATCAGGAATTTCTGAAAATTTCACTGGATATTAAGTATGTCTATAAGTTTTATGCAGCAAAGTTGCAGTCGATTCGGTGCCGTGATTCTTGAGATACAGCTAAAAATGGCAATGTCTAGCAATTTTGATCCTTTTCTCTGAGCAGCTGCTTACGTGTGACGTCATCTAAGATCTGCAGACAAAAAGTTGTCAGATAATGCAGTACCCTATATAAATCATGCTCTGTCGTCTGTTACATGTTCCTGAGTTTGCAATGTCTCGCTTCACGACTCATTAAAAGTTGTATCCTGGTTCGAACAGTTCATCAGTGTCGTCCAAGTTCAGCGTCGATTCCAACGAGAATTCAATGAACAACCGCATGAAGAGCGTTGAAAACCGCGGAAGCAATGTCGAAGACATACTGTGATTAATTAGTAAGGTGATGATTACATGTTTCAATATTGATTCAAATGTCTTTCCCTTACATGACCCGATTGTTCTATTCGAAAACGTACCTTCTGCCTTTTAAAACTACATAATAGCTCGACTTTGCCTTTCCAGCTGTATATCAAGAACTGCCACACCGAATCGACTGAGATTTTGCTGCAGAAAACTTACTGAATACCTGGCGAAAACTTAAGCAATTTCTGATAATCGTTTCAGATATTATGAAACATTAAAATCCTCACAGTGTTACCTCCACTGGTGAAGGATCCACTGAGATCCTTCAAAAGCTTTCGATCGTTTCGATTTGTCACGTCATGATAACAAGGAAAAATATTTCTGTAGTCTCTTATTAATTAATTAATTAATGTAATAAATAAGACTCTTCTTAATTCGAATCTAATAAATTTTGATAATTTATATTCCAGAGATCAGGTATTTCTTATTTTATCTTTTTACGTGTTTGACATGTCTGCAGAGACATTATTTTTTATTTCAAGAGAAAACTCAGGGCATCGTGTCAAAATTTCAAATAGTCTGATGTGACTAACTCGGGCTCTTCTGAATCCAGAAGTACCCGCCACTCCGTACGTTCGAGTTTAAAATACTGGCGATCACTATCCTGATTTTTTTATGCAAAAAAAAATTCTTCTGATATTTCTGATCATACTGGTTGAAGATCTTCGGAATGGCAAATATGCCATAGTAAACAATTTGCAAGTTTCTTCACAGTAAGGTTCTCAGTAAGTCAACGTTTGGTCAAGGAAAGTGTCTTTCCGAGTCGGAAAAGGGATTATATTGCAGAAACATCCTGAGTAGGGTTGGGCTTGATAAGAAAAAATCTTGGCAAGAAAAAAAAGCAAGATCTTGTCAAGATGGCCACTATGTCACAACCAGTGGCGTAGCCAGGGTTTCGCTAATGGGGGGGGGGGGGCTGGGGGGGGCTTCAGCCCCCCCCCCCCCCCCCCCCCCCCCCCCTCCCCCCCCCCCNCGCCCCCCCCCCCCCCCCCCCCAACTCCCCCTCGCTACGTCACACTACGTCCCCCTCACTGGTCACAATCAGGTGAAATGTGGGGAGACAGGGCCGTTTCTAGGCACGTTGGCGCCCAGGGCAAGAAGTTCCAATGTCCCCCCCCCCCCTTACCCCGCTGGCGCCTCGGGCGATCGCCCGCTTCGCCTGCCCCTAGAAACGGCCCTGAGGGGAGAAAAAAAACCTAACAAATAAATCAATATTCCCTCTAGACGGTTAAAGGTGGAGGACATCTTATGAAGACTTGGCAAGAAACGAAATTCAGAGTGGATTTTTAAACAGAGTATATCCGATAATGCAGCTTTATTCCAGGGAAAATACATGATATTTCCTGGAAATAAAGCAGCATTATCGGATAGTTCTCTGTTCAAAAATCCACCCTCAAGATCTTGCCAAGCATCTAGTTTGAAACCCAACTCTAATCCTGAGTTAGATTTCTTTGAAGCAAGAACCATTCTTATTAACATGAATGAAAATGTGATGATTATTGATCAATTTAAGACAAGTTCGTCGAGTGGAAAGTCTGAGACCAAGAATGGCAGCACCTCTTCCAGTCTTTTTTTTATATGATATCGATCAGTTCGGAGAAAGGAGAAATCGTCCAAGGTCTCCGCTTCGTCTGGAATGTGAGGAGGGAGTCATGTCTCTTGGATACATATAGATAGACCGATTGAAAGGTATTTCCATTCAGAAGATCTTCGAAGAATTGTCTCTTGGTGACGAAACTCGGACATTTTTGGAAAGAATGAGGGGAAGTGGAACAAGGGATGGATTCCCCCTCCGTAATCGGCGAGGCAGGCCTGCACGTTTTCCACGCTATTTCTTCGAATCACTGGCGAAACTAGCCCTAGGATTTGGGGGGGCGAGGGGTGGGGGGTTTACGGGAAAGTTCGAACGACCTACCTTTCAAATGTCTCTGAACGTAAGAAGGCATTATCAAATCATCAAAAGAGATGTCCGCAGCACAAATTAAAATGAAAAATAACATGTAGTTATTCGTTCAGGACGTTATTTGAATTCAAACATATACCCACCCCTATGCATAGAGTGCCCCATAATTCACTCTACCCAAAAGCTAATATTTTCCAAGCTACTACCTGATTGCATCTTTTGCATGCTGATGCAATCAGGCCTCATCTACACCAGAAAGTTTTATTTGCAAGTCGACTTGCAAAGAAAACTTTCGTGGTGAGAACGTCTTTGAAAGTTTTATATGCGAGATTTTCAATGCTCTGGGGGACTTTGAAAGTTTCCTTTTAAAAAAAGGAGTTTTTTTTTCATATGCAGGGAAATATCTCCCCAGTTTGAGAGGCTGAGCTGGAGAAATCTTTATGTGTCTTGTCAAGTTCCTTTCCCATGTCTTGAGTAATTGTCCTAAGACCAAGAGAATGAGGATTTGCAGGCATAATAGGGCAGTAGACTTAATTGTTACCGCCCTAAAACAGCAGATATATGTGTGCCAAAGATCACACTATCAGGGACAAGTGTGTAAATCTGAGACCAGATATAATGTGCTATTGTCAATGCATTAATTGTGCTTACATCCTTGGTGTCTTTATTTCAGAGAAAACCTAGGGGTCTTCAAGAAGTCTTAAGTGAAAACCTTGCACAATACAGCCACTTGGACAAACATGTTCTCAAAAAGTCTAGGGTCATGCTGGCATGCTTCCCTATGGAGGCAAGGGGGTAATGCCTCAGTGTACCCTAAACAGAGTATCCAGGTGCTGTAAAGAAGCTAATTTATGAGCTGACCCACACAGTCATCCTGGGAGCTCTAGCTATCCTTCATTTTCACAAGGATATATGCTGGGAAACCAAAGAGTGAATGAATAGTCTTTTGTGCAGAGGACCTCTCTCTTAGCTGGTTAGTACTAAGGAAGTGGAAGGAGGGTACAAGGGTTCTCTGAACACCCTCACCCACAGACCTGTGGTGATGGCTAACTGGAGTCAAGCCTCTTGCAGAGGGTGCCTCATATCTCAGGTGGAAAGGGATGGGTTACTCACCTGCTAGAGAATTGCCAGAAAGAAGTGCAGCCAGCTCTGGGAAAAACCAGTTGGTTAGAGCACCCCAAGGGTCTTTCCAAGATATCTGAGAAAACTAGCTCCCCTGCTAGACAGGACGAACCTAATGCCTGAGGCTGGGCATTAGGTAGTCCTCAAAATTTCCATTGTGTCTCCTGAAGGGTCTCCATCCTGCTTGCAGGGGGGTACTGACACTGGATTCATGCATCACTCAGGAATATGGGAGTTGTTTTCCCACTTCAATTGCATGGTATGTAATAAGTTTGGTACAGATGGTGCTTTTCATGAATAAAAAAAAAACAAGTCAGAAATATAATTTTTGAGAGGATGACATAGAGTTGAAACTTAAGTCCCATGACATTTCTCATTTTTAACCTAAGACAAATCACACTCAGTTTGGTTTTTTGCTGACATTTTAAATTGAAAAAGTGTCAGAATAGTGGAGCAATTGTACTGAAAGGGAATCAATGAGTCCTGCCATGCTCTCCCAAATGTAGATTTATCAGAAACATTATCATGCATGCCTTGTAGTTAAATGCAGATTGCAAAATAGGCCTTTCCCTAAAACAATTTCTAACAAGTCATATTCTAACAACTCATGTTCAATGTGAAGCAAGAACCCCAAAAATTGAGTACCTCTCTCTCATTCTCAAGAACTTGTGTACTAGAGGCAGTTGAAGACAAAAGTTGGGGTAGAGTACAGTGATGGAGTTTTTTTAATGGGAAAATTCCCCTCCTTCCTCAAACATAAAGAGGAAAATTCCATTAGATTGGATTATAACATTAGTCTGTAACCTAGTAAACTGGGTGGCCATCACTTTTGGAAGATTAAGAAATATTGAATGTAGTTTTGACAGCTTCCTTATGCCTCAATGAAGTCTGTGAGAAGCTAATTCTGACAGTATTAAAAAGTGCTTTCAGTGAAGTCCTGAATTCATGGACAAATGGGATATATCAAAACTAAGGACAGTGGAATCCTCTTAGGGGAGCCTACAACCAATCAAATTCTGTAAATATTGGAACGTGCTCACTATTGAGAAATTAACAGGTACCTTTGTAGCAAAATCCATTTTACCACCTTATAAAACAAAGGCAACACTGGATTTGGCTTCATGGCTTTCCATGAAAGCTTTGGCTGGTGTTGTGGTAGTACTGGTGATGAAGAGAAATGCATTCAATAAAGCACTGAATTTGAGCAAATGAGGTATGACTTGACTCTTCTTTACAGAAATGCACATTACAAGGTTAATTACGAGGAGATTGAGAACTGAAGGTCACAAAAAGTTACTTGCTTCTTGGGCTAATTTAAAAGAAATAGGATAGAATTAGCTGACTAAAAATCAGGCAACTTATGGAATTAACTATTGAGTTCCACAAGTAAAGTACTTATTAGCATGCCTTATCTTGACAGTGTTCCTTTTGGGCATCTCAAATGCTATAATGTACCTTTAACCTTCTAGCACTAAAAAGCACTTCAGTGAAGCTCTGAACTCATCTGAACAAATGAGGTTTGTGCCCTCAAGTTAGCATATGGATGTTAAGGTGTCTCTGAAACCGAGACAGAAGGGAAGGCAAGCAAGGCAAGCAAGGTAGCTGCAGTTCAAAGGTTTGCGTGTGAAAAACCATTTACCTATATTTTAATAGTGAGGTACCAATTTGCTTATCGTTTTCCTCGATGGTTTTCCGTTTTGGCTTTTCAAAACTGAGCTGAGACTCATAGGATTGAAAAATACTTTCACTTCAATACATATCCCCCTAACCGGGGAGTTTTCAAATACAAAAGGAAGGTCAGTCCGAAAATTTCTCGGGATACCAAAAACGAAAGAAACAAATTATGAGCTAATCAATCTGAGCAAATTAAATATACCCTGACTTCGCTCAGGCGTAGGATAAGGCTATGCCTTTATGATGTCCACGATTGATCCATGTTCTGTACTTTTTTTTATGCTTTTAAGTACTGTAGAACTGGATACTGGGAACTGGTAATCTTATAAGAAATTCACAAACGATTCTAGAGCGAAGTTAGGACCATTTTCAACAAAAGATGTAATACAAGTAATTTACTTGGCTTACCTCACGTCATTCATCCTGGGAGTTTGAGTTACCGAATTGGATTACGTTATAAAGCACTCGTGCATATGTACACTTCATTCTCAAAAGGATTGGCGTAACATTCCATGTCCGCACTGAAGTGGTTCATGAAACTCGAAACAGGCCTCTAATCTAGGCCTTATTGATCCCGTAAGTCGAGAATTGAGTTTTGAAAGCAAAAAGGTAGGCCTTCGCGTGACCTGAAGGCAATCTGTCAGTTAGGCCTAAGCCTGCCGTTTGAGTCCCGTGGAGAAGAGGAGGGGGGGGGGGGGGGGGGTGGTTGATTTAAGAAAGGGAAAACCTTTGAAAATGTGTTTTCAAATTACTTCATCAATGTATTTCGTGATTCAGTTGTTCTTCCACGAGAGTACTCTACGCCTATTTTGTCTCATCTCATCGACATAGTCATCAAGACACAACGAAGAGTCGTATTCTTGACTTCGTTATTGCTCCTTGCCTGCCGAAGGAGTTCAAAATCACAGCACTCGACGTTTTATTTTCATGATGATGATGATGATGGAGTTGAAGTTGATGACGGGCTGGCATACGCAGTACTTGATATCTCTTCTCTCTCTCTCTCCCCCCTCCTTCCCTTCACCCCTTGTCGTTCCTAAATCTATTTTCTCTTCACCATGTTCATATTCGTCTCGTTCCTCTTCCTTCTTCATCCTTTCTCTCTCTTTGTGAGATGAAGAGACTTTACACTCGAGAGAGAGAGAGAGCGCGAGCGCGCACGTGGTGGCCACGTTCTCGCTTCTCCGATGGGGGTTCCTCAGCTTTTTATTTCTGTCTCTCCTCGCTTCCATCCCGTTTCCTAATCTGCATCCCTTTGATGAGAGAGGGGCAAAGAGGACTGGATTGAATTCCAGGTATCACGCAAGTGCACGAGAGAACCCAGGAAGAGACGGGGAGAGCTCCGACCCGGCTTTCTTCTCTTTGTTTTTTTCAGTGAGAATTCTCTTCCGGTCAGTGGTCCAGAGACTTCTTGATTTTTCTGTCAGTCTGTGGGGGGGCGTGGCTCATCCCATCAGCATCAAGAGGATACAATGAAAAGAAAAGACAGGTCCCGCCACGAGCCACCCCGATTCAGATAGGCTCGTAAATTTCCCCCTGTAATGCTGTCTCAATTGATTATATGGTAATAACAGGGGATGGAGGAAAAAGAGAGAGAAGTCTCGCTAAGTCATGCTTTCATGGCACGTCTCACTCCGCGTATATGTGTGTGTGTCTCTCTCTTTTTCTGCAGAAGAACGGCCTTATAGGGCTGGCGGACCGATTGTCTTCTTCAGTTCTTTCCCTTTTTTGCCGGTGAACCCTGCTCTCTCTCTTCCTCTTCTTGAATGTCGTGGCCCACGTACCAGAGGTGCGTTTACATGGACAGATAAAGCGAGGTGTAAATGCATGTTCTGGTATGTCAGCCCCGGCTTCAGTCCTCCATCATCAGTCATCTGTCTCATCGAGTGCCGTCTTTACTTTAGGATTATTCTGATCACCTTTCATTAACGCGCAGGCAAACTGACAGTCTCTATGGCAACGAGTGCATTCGAATCTACTGAACTGTCCCTATCATGTCGTTACTGATGTAGGCCTGCTGAAAAATGGCGGTAGAATTTCTGGATATGGAATCTGTTGGGTCGGGGTGTTCCCGTCTGGAAAGTGTCGGGACCTTATCTTTGTAGCGATTCATACAGGATATGAAGATTAATAATTCTAGGTAAATTCCTGTACCTGTACACGTAGCCTATTGCGGGTCATCCCAAGGACAATCTTCTATCCTTTCCCCTCCCCCCCCTTTTTTTTATGCCACAGGAACCATCCAGTCATGCAATGCCATTTCAGATTCTTGTCTCGATCCCTTCTCTTCTTTTCCCCTTCCCTCCTTCCTTTCATATTATCCTTCGATATCAGAGTCAGCATTCTTATAGAACCCATCGCCTACCGATATGCTGTTGAATTGTAATTGAGTAAGATTGAATGGCTGTGTTCGCCCAGATTGTCTCCCGCTTTCAAGTTGAACACGATTTGGAAATATGTGGTTTCTCTGAATGAATATAATAGCCATTATTGTTTAAGTGCTGGCGAACAGGATGAAGGCAGTTTGTCCTTAATGCATATGTGAAATTTTTTTTTCGTCATCTTTGTTTTGGAGGAACAAGTGAATGTTATCTTTTGTCCATCCTCGGCATTCCAATAATTCAAAGTGCAGAATCTCACTTGTATGATCAAAGAAAATATGTACGAGAGAATGGAAGAATGATTGAATAAACCCCCGATTCATGAAAACTTTCCTGGATAAATACTTCCTTCCTGTTATAGCAGTTCTCATAGAAGGATATTTTTCTGAAGGCTTATTTGTTTTATTTTTTAAATGTTTAAAAACGCTTAAAAACTCAGTTGTTAGGAAAATAAAATTTAGGTAAAAATCCCATTAGGTAGGAAACTAATATCCTTGCATCGGGAAAGGTTTTCCTGTCCTAAGAGTGAAGAAGTGGTTCAAGTCTCCCTACCCCTTCATTAATGATATAGTAAGACGATGATTATGATGATCCTCATCAGTCGTCAGTGAGAAACTGGCCCTGGCCGGGGAAATCTGTGAGGGACGTCAGCATTGTGGAAGCGGTATCATTCCTATTCAGTGGTCGCACCTGTTTCTCCTATTGTACTCGGTTTCTAAAGTCTGGGAAAATTTATCGTTTCTCTGTTTTTGGAGCGCTTATTCTAGTAATTTATACTCGGGGGCATATTCGCTCAGGGAACACTCATCGCTTAGTATACCCCCTTTTTCCCATCACCTTGGATGGTTATGGAATTGCATCATGACATTTCTCCGTATAGAGGTCGTGTTTACTAACACTTGTCAGCAACTAATTCTAAGTATTCCCCTGAAAATATATGTACATAAATATCTGTATGACATGTAGGGCTGAGCAATCGACTTTTCCTCAACATTGAACTTAAAACGCAAAAAATGAAAACATTCTGGCAAGCTGCTTTTTGGAACTGCTTTTAAAAAAAGAAGAGAAAGTTGAATTTTCTTGCCTGGAGAGGAAAATATAAGACTTTTACTTGATGCCAAGTTCAACCTGTTAGTTAAGTTCTGCGCAGAAAATTCATATATAAAAATATATATATTTGTAAGGGTATTTGTGGAAAACGAGATCCAACAAAGATCACACATCGTTGCATCCTCTCAACCACTTCTTTACGAACTCATACCAAAGTACAGCAAACCCTCGCCATTCGCGGATTCTTCATTCGCGGGTAGCAGCACTACTATTTATCACTTGTTTCTTCCATTTCTGCATCATTTATTCTTGTCGAAATATGATTATTTTTGTGCGTCGGAAACCTATCCCCTTTTTCCCATAAGCCCTTAGTATCAGCATTCGAGGTTTCCCCGCTCGCGGATGTCTCACCAACGTATTCCCCGCGAATGGCGAGGGCCTGCTGTATTCTCAGCTCGGATTTGACACCTCAGGTGAACTCTTGAATGCACAAAATATCCGTTCCAGCGAGCCTTGATTTGAGAACTGGAAATCGCCACCTATTAAGTTTGCGTGGTAACCCTGCAGCAAATTTTCCTAAAGCAAATGCTTAAATCAAGGCTTTCTAATAAGAAGGTTTGCTAATTGGACTTGGGTCGAAGTGTCTATTCGGAGTAGAGAAGTATGCCTCAGTAAGCGTACAATAAGTTATCTAATAAGTGGCTGTTGTGGATCCCACATATGCCAATTTTGAGGGGAGCGTTTTCGCATGGATGTGATAGTATGAAGTTTATATCTATCGTGTTTTCCACCTAAAAAAAATTGCCAAACTTATTGAATAGCCCTAGTAACATGAATTTTTATTGATACAGAGCAGTGCGAGTGTTGCATACCAAATGAAAAGTGGAAATTCTCTGTTCGAGAGAGCGTCCTGGGGGGAATGTGTAGGTACAACTGCCCCATTCCTCCAGCGCGCGCGCTTGCGGACGTTCTTGGACATGACCTCTTTGCCCTCGAGACAGCGTCTAATATGACTCAAACTGTTCCCTTTTTCGAAATCGAGCTACCATGCCAAAAAAGGGTAATTGACTTGAAAGCATTGGAAACTATGCAAGAAAAGCAGATGGATACACACCCAACCTGAATACTATCTGATTGGAAAGAAAGTTCTCGGAATTTCATGAACAATTATTNGACCTACTTATAAACACACGCAGAACATTCTAGCATGCTCTGGAAAAAAACTCAAACATATATTCAAGAAATTCCGAGAACTTTCTTTCCAATCAGATACATAGAATATGAACTTTAAATGAGAATATTTAACTGCACGGAATGGCTGCCTTAAAGGACATGTAGCTTTCATGTGTGAATATTTCCTTATTTCCTCATTGCTTAAAGCGTAGGGCATGCTACATTTTTGTCGTTCGGCATGAATCCATCCAGGTCCGATCTTGTTGTCGTGGATGTGAATTTGTGCATGTATCTGCAACAAGTTTCCCAGTTCGCATTAATCTTTGAAACAATATAGTTTTTCCAGTCTGAAACGTTGCTGCGAAATTTTTCAGAAACTGACGTTTCCGTTTGTCATTTGTCAATCAGTAGAGTCAGCAGTGCTGTGACGGATGTCCAGATGTATGATCAAATGTCACCCGGAGATCATCATAGTCTAAAACTGGTAGGTGAACTCAGAGGTCTGGCATGCGGAAATGGTTTATGCATAGAGGAAGTCGTGCTTCTTTACGCATAGTCCAGCGGTCGTTTGCTCATTGACCTCTTATCGGGCGAATAGAAATGCCTTTTATTCACTTTGTTTCGCCGCTTGATTTATGGGAACCGACTAGGAAGTTGAAGGAAAATTCGCTAAGACCTGTAAAAGCAAGTAAACTATTATAAGGACACAAAGCAAACGACAAGACTTTTAACTTACACTGAGTAACTCTAGTCAAATCGAATATAATCGGCTATCAGCATCGGCTCGTTCAGCTTCTGGTAATTGATCAAAACATTCAACGAATCGCCCAAGAAGAGGGTCAGATCGACGTAAAATGAGAATATCTCTTGTGTAGCTGCATGGAGAGCCATTGAAATTTCAGGCGTAATTGTTGCATCCTGTTTTCATAATTTTGCGAAATGTCATTGTTTAGCTGTTTAGTTTCAAGCACTTCTAGCTGCAACAAATCGCAACGACACTGTATGGATCGGATCGGCCTTCCAACGCTGTTGTGGTTTATTGTACTTGTGTTCCAGTGCATCCATCCTCTCTTTCAAGACCCAGACTAATGTCTCTTTAGCACAGTGCGAGGTATTGTGTGGAGATGGGCTGCCACTGCTTCCTCGGGTCATTGGACATTTAGGTTTAAGTATGCCATTATTCTCCGCCAAATGTCTTTTGGGGTTGCAGTCATCTTGGATTTCCATCAATACAATTGCTTCCTAACAATGGACTTCCCTTCAAGAGCAAATAGCCACATAAAGCGACTCCAACGTTAATTGGCATTGTCATGGAGAAAGGGTCAATTTGTACGTGGCTCTCCGTTCTGCCGCTCACGATATTCGTATTCTTGATAAAAATTGGCACTTTCGTTTTGACGATATGTCGCATGTTTTGATCTCTTGCCAGACGCAGAATGGCGCAATGGTGATCGCGTATCTCATTATTGTGAAGAAAGGATGAGGCATTCGCCCTTGAATTACTTACCTTTACATACAGTTATTGGTAAAATGTTCCCGCTCAGTCATTAGATTCGCTGGACGGCAGTGCATGAATTGAATATATGTTTGAGTTTTTGCTGCTTCCAAAACTGCAGCCTTGCATACCCTCATCGTATTGCGAGGGGAAGTCTTTGCTCGTATGTATGTTGTTGTCGTCTCTCGAAAACGCCTCCCCTAATGAGGATGTGTGAGAAAATTTCCCCGTCTCTGATTCTCATCAAGTTGGAACTGAACGTCTTATTTCGCTGAATCATCTTTCTCTTCTAATTCCCCTATTGAAGAGGAATCCCCTTATACGTTCCCTCACACCTCACGTTAATGAATCTCGCTAATAACTAAGCAATAATAATACCTCGTAGTCAGAATAATATTAAGTTCCGGTGTTGTTAAACTGATTATATATGTACTAGCGGCCGCAGCCGCTACGCGTCTACCGTTTAATGGGCGAAATATGAAATTAATATTAGATTAAAGTATACCAACATTTGTATGGCCTAGAATGGCATACCCTTGTAGACCTTGCGTGTTAGGACGCGGATGAGTGACAACCACTCACCACCGCTTTTGGCCTCTTTCACGTTTTAAGGCCCAGCCCAGAATAACAGGGCCTTGTAGACCTGGCGCTTTGGGCCGTGGATGGTCTGGCCTATGACCTAGAACGGCATAGCATCGTAGGCCTCGCGCGTTAAGGGTGCCAGCCAACACAACTTTCGGCCTCTTTCAATTGAAATATTAGGTATTTATATATAACTACTAAATTGGCGCAAGAGAGCGCCACTCCACCAATCGACCCAACATTGCTCTAAGTTGTGATACTGCCCCCGAGAGACTTGGCTTCAACATACACCGCAGCTAACTATAGGAGAATAGAGAGTAGAGAGATGCGATCCTGTAGCTGGCCAACCAAAGCACCAGACTCCGAAATGGAAGGCACAGGAATTTATATAGAGAATAATGAAAGGAAAGGAGCCTTTGGGATCTGAAAGAATAGCAGAATCCTCATCCGGGCCTGCGCAAACAATTAGTGTAGAGAGATCTTTTTCGTAAATCCCACTTGAGCCAATATAATTTAGAAGAAAATACGAGTAGGGTAACTTGGGGGAATATGTTCAATGGGGTAATATGGCCCTCCACAATGAATCCCCTTACAGACTGAATAATTAGTCTGGGCGAATTTAAAAAATCGTTCTGTCGAAGAGCACATGCAATTATCGAAATCTTTAGACCTGTTCATTGATCCAGTTCTCACAGGAATTCGGGATACATCGATGTCTTGAAAGTCATATGAATGCGATTCTTTGACTCATGACACTGAAGCTAATATGAGCCTTGAGCAACTTAAGCGTATATTTCCATATTGCAGCATGGATACAGAAACCATTTCTTCAAAGTTATTCAATGGTCCCTCCAGAATGCTTGTGCAAAGTGCTAGCCCCTTCACTTGCGGTTTGTGGAGAGTGTTAATTTTGTCATGCAAGTCAATATGGGGTAATATGGACACATCCTTCATTTCATGTTAGCACTGCACTGACCTATTGGTAGTGTCAGCTTCCTTTCATGCGGGATCTCAGACTGCGAAAGATCATCCAATGCACCTCCTATGGATATATGGATAGAAGTACTGGACATCTGGACGAAATATGCAGTGCATGAGGAGACGGTGCATGAGCATATCCTCATGCATCGCCTCCTGGACATTCGCTTGACATTCTCCAGAAATTCTCGTAGCACGAAATTTGTATGCATGTAAATCTCCCTCGTACAAAAAGTAAAAGGGCATTCTATGATTTTTTTGGCACTATTTATGCATACTGTACATGCAAAAACTAAGCAACGTTTTTCCTGCAATTTAAGACCTTATTTTGCACTCGTAACCCATGTTCACTTTAATTTATGATTGATCACTCCTCTCACACCCACAGTCTCTAGATACAGTCTCCCGATCACGTGCAATGCTACTCAAAGCCAAAAGCGTTTCAATCCTGCTTTCCACAACAGGTCCTTGTGCCAGGTAATGATTTCGACTTCTTTGCTAGTCCTCAATGCAGTTAATTTTTTTTATTTTCAACTGCTCCATTATTATGTTTCAAAGTACTCAGCATGTTCCAGCATATTTCACACTCCAGCTTCCTGACATGTCCCTTGAGGTCTTTCAGGACACCAGTTGTGCCTATGATGATCGGAACTATGGTGGTCTCCATTCCGCACAACTGTTCTACTTCCACTTTCAGTTCGGAGTATTTCTCCAGCTTCTCCCTGGTCTTCTCTTGGAGATTGTTATCAGCTGGGATGCTCACATCTACGAGGAGGGCGGTCTTCTCCTTATAGATCGTGAGGTCCGGCCTATTGCAGCCTATAGTGCGGTCAGTAATTATAGTCATGTCCCAGAGTACGTTGGTAGAGGAGTTCTCCACTACAGACTCTGGCTGGTGTTTGTACCACTTCTCTGGGAATTCCAGACCGGCTTGCTTGGAGAACCCAGTGCATATATTTGCACACCTGGTCGTGCCTTTACAAGTACTCCCTCGGGGCTAATTCGGGGCAGGCACTGAGGAGGTGGTGAACCGTTTTCGTGAAGCGGTTTCTCCTTCCTTCGTGCCTCTCATTGTACTTGGTCTGCCGTCTTCACATCCTTCGTGTCGCAGTCGTCATGGAGATGGAGTGCGTTTCGGAAGCGGGTGGCATCTCCCTGAATGGAGTGGGATTTCTTCAGGGCATCTCGCTCTCTCAGGATGGAAATGAGTCTTTCCTGTTTCCTTTCGATATATCTGGCGACTTCGCACGTCGTCCGCTTATAGACTCAAGTTCGATCAGTCCCCTCCCTCCCTTGCATCTCGGAAGGTAGAGTCTTTCAACGGCAGCCTTCGGGTGGTGGGTGTGATGCATGGTCAGGAGTTTTCTGGTCGCTCGATCGATGGCCTGGAGTTCCGTAGGTGACCAATCGATATCTCCGAAGCTGTATTTGAGTACAGGGGTGGCAAGGCTGTTAAGGGCAGAGATATTATTTTTGCCGGACAGCTCGGTCTTTAGTACGAGGCGGACTCTGCGTTTGTATTCTGTCGTCAGTGTCTGCTTCGTGCGCTTGGCAGCCACGGAAGAGTTCTCTTCCACACCAAGATATTTATAGGTGTCAGGGGCCGTGAGCTCTCGGAGTTGTTCGTCATTGGTAGTGATGTCTCCCATAGGGGTGAGGACTCCGCGGTGGACAGAGAGTTTCGCGCACTTGTCGCGTCCGAATTTCATGCAGATGTCTTTCGAGAAGATACTGACGACGTTGAGTAGGCTATCGAGCTCTTTCTCGTTGGAGGCGTAGAGTTTCAGGTCGTCCATGTAGAGAAGGTGGTTCATGCGATGGTCGGCATTCTTCCCCTTTCCTACGTAATAGCCGCATTCAATCCGAGACAATTCGGTACTGAGTGGATTGAGAGCCAGACAGAAAGACCGAAAGAATATATATATGAAAAGAATACCCCTTCGGGTTAACTTCTTCAGGACAACCCAGGTGCTGGGAGCGATAGCCGACAACGACAGACACCTAGGCTAATTATAGGCAAGGCAAGGCAAGGCAAGGAGGTTGGCTTAATTAGCGAATACCCAAATGGGCAGTGAAAACAGCTCTCATTTGAGGCGTGCACATAGATTGAATTCAAGTAAAACAGCCTAATGTATCAAGGCCAAGGCCTAAAGGTAGCAGAGGCAATCTGGGTATCGCTCCAGTCTGTCAGTGTAGGACACAGTTAACTGAATGCATGGTAGGGCCTTTACCCTGGGCTACGTTTTTTTTTTCTTGCATAGGCTTGTTTCGCAGCTGGCCTTCCCCTCCTTTCTTCTTTTCCCTCTTTGGCTTGAGCCATTCCGAGCCGTGCTCTCGCTACATTTCTTTCATAGGCTTGAGTCTACCTTGCATTTCGGTCGCGAGGCTGATCTAGCTAATCGATCGTTAGCTGTGGCACAGACAGACGGACTTAAGCCGTGATTGCCTCTGAGGCATTAGGTACAGTCTAACTGTTTAATTCCATAGCCGTAGCACCTAACAGTAGAAACTTTCTGGATAGGGTTTGTTTGATCAGACTTGCGGCCTCAACCCCCTGATGACGCAGGCTGCCTGACAAATTTCTAGGATGAGATCCTTCGCTGTCCATTCTCTTTTTAACTTCTTAAGCCTTGCCCCATATCTGCAGGCTGTTTTGCCATAGTTAGATTATTTGTTATATTTCCTCTTCTTCTGGACTAAGAGCCGGTCATAGCCTGCCTGTATAGTGAAAAGGAAATACCAATGGTGCCTGTCCCACCCAAACCAATCTAGGCAATGGGGGAATGCATCCCACTACAATTTAAAAATTCCTTAAATAAGAAGCCTCCCGTTTTGCCGAGCAACCCATTGCATTGGCTGATGTACGCAGATGAGTCCACTACTTCTAAACGAGGTGTGTCATTTTCGAATAGATGGACGTGATGGCGGATTTTTGCCGTATTTGGTACGAAAATTTCGTTGAACTTGAGGGTCTGATTTGGTTTCTATAAATCAGGCTACACATTGGGCCTTTTCTTCGGGAGTTATCTTTATCAATTCTTATTTAATCCTGAAAAAAAAGTTGTTACTATCTTTATATGGAAACATTCCTACCATAAACTTTATTAGTTGACCTTTCATATGAAAAAACTGTACATTTTTATCTTGCCTTATTAAAAATGTATGAGTATTCAAAGTTGTAAAGGTTTATTGTGGACACCCTGTACTATATATAATGTCGAATCCTACAATTAATTATTAAGCTTATTAGGTGAATGCCTGGTAGGACATTCGTTGTAATTTAAGCACACGATGTTGTTCGGAGATTTCGATTATCCAAGGTGTTCTTGGGCCCGTTTAGCCCGGATAATCGAGACTCTATGGTAACGTTCAACCTTGTCAAATAAATAAGAAAAGACGACAGGCAGAACACCATTATAAAGCGAAGCAGCACGTGAAAAAGGGAAATCTAGGAGCTATTTCTAGATTGAGCCTATAGGAAATCGAATTGACAATATATAGTCTGTACACCATTTTTGCGAAAAATCAAAAACCAACTCAGCAAATGATGGCGTTATGTTGTAACACCACAGGGGGCCTCGATAAACATATGACTACGAGGCGGCTGATTGATACAAAGCCTGTCCATGATCTGCTGCATCCCTCAATGGCAAGATGACATCACGACAGGAGCTCTGTTGTAGTTGGACAGGCGTGTTGGGTACCATTTGATGCGGAAGTCCGGCAGAGTTCCCTCAATACTTCTGGCCTGCTCTACAGTAAGGTTTAGTGTCACAGCATGAAGGAAGACTCGTGGACGTGCCTGTAACTCTCCTTCACCAGGACGGATTCAGACTGTCATCCATGCCAAGGACTGTCCATTAATAGAAACGCAATGTTGACATTTGAAGTAGTGGCCATGTTCATGGGTGGGCCTTGACTTTTATAAAGAAAGTATGTATTATGAGAACCACGTGCTTTGCTGATCGTAAAAGGGTTGCTAATCGAATGATGATCTCAAAACGCCCCACTCTACAGAGTAACAACTACAGCATAATACCCAGTGCGGTTGAGTCTTGATGAAACTCAATAGCGCTTTCCCATTCTGCTGTATTCAGAAGCGAATGAAGAAAATTATTCTTTGGTTTCTTGAGAAGTGAGGATCTTCATACTTAACATACTTTTTCATTGCCAAACGAATTAGAGGGAAGGTGGTGTTTGGAGTGGATGCCTGCGAAAATAGATGCGAAGATTGAGGGTTTATTCACTGTTTTTTTTCCGGCTCGAAATACCAGTTTTCAAAAGAATCTCCCCTGAGATGGGAATTTTTTTATCCTTAGGCACTTCCTTATTAGAGTTATTGGGACAAAAGTGGTAAAAAATTGATTTACAAAAATGTCATCCAACTTCATTTTCCTGCACTGTATAGAAACTAAGCTTGGACCAAATAAGCTCCACTATACATTCATCACCTGGCGTGGGATGGTTTTTCATAACTCCTGCACCATTACATTTTGATGAATTTAACGCTTCGTGAAACTCGCTTTTTGACTAATTTGTTACGTCAGTAACGCTGGAAAACTCCTAGCCAATTGTTTTTGAGCAACAATAAATGTCATTTGGCATGGATAAAGGTGATGGTCTATGCCTTCTTTCCTGAAAATACGGAAGCCTCAGGTCAGGCCAAATCAGAGGGAATTGGAAGGGAAGCAGCAGAACAAAAGCCGTTTGTCTAAACTGTTTTACGTCAGTAACGCGACATACATGGTCTTGCTTTTTTTCATCCATCACTGAGAAAGTTTTGGCCAGGATTGGTTAAGGTATCTATGCTCTATGAGGCACTGTTGAAGTAGAATTCTTGGACCGAACCATCTTTAAGGTATACCATCATACATGTTTTCATTTTGAGTATAGTGTTACGTCAGTAACTTTCGAACTGCATTTTTTTCCAAAGTCGTCGGTTGTGGGGAGAGAAAGGGTGGATGGGAGACACGGTGCTAAGTTTAATCATGAAGTTCTTTCCAAAAAAAAATTGGCTGCATGTTCCGTTTCTTCTGGATCAGTTTTTATTTTAAAAATATTGAAAAATGCGTAAAGTTTTATCACTCGCCCCAGTTGTCTTTTATTATGACATTTCATGATCGTATCTGTGTCACTTTGAGAGGTCGGCGTTTCGCATGCATAATAAAATTATTTGACTGCCTATGAATATGCCACTGTCGAGTGGCTTTTAGAAGGCTTCGGTGGAACAGTGTCCATACAGTAAAATGGGGCAAGCGTATTCGCTGCATGCAAACGTTCATTTCTAGAAGTCCCTTATTGCTACATATTTAACGTAGAAACATGCTGTTTTGGAATCATGTTGGCAATCATTTCTCAGCCTTCAAATTAGATCACCCTCTGATGCACAGTCCCCATGGAGTAATGACCAGTAAATCGATTTAGGGTCTACGGTTTACACTTCTCCCAGGTGTTGGGGTAAATGTATACCATTGATTCATTCCATATAGAGACTATAGTGTAGATGTATGGTGTGTTGCATGCAACTCTGCTGTTTTCGTCAAGTAACAAATATATTCGTTGTGCTTACCGTAGAAGAGATTTTGCAGTAATGTAAAGCAAAATAAACTAGTCATCGATTGACAAATTTAAAAAGCTCTACTAAAAAAAAACTAAAGAGAACACTAAGAAACTCAAATATTTATTCTGTAGACCACGTATACGTATCCACGTATACGTACTGAATTGTTATCTCCCCGTTCTTTTGGTTGCCTTTCTGCATAAACATTCATAATTTCACCCGTCAACTTCTAATTTGATGGCTTTTTTTTATATGTTGTAGTTAGACATCTAATTGGTTTCCATTGTCACAGTTGGATCGACGATGTCAAGGTGGATCTTCTGCCTTAGGAAAAATGCCTAGTGAATAAATTCATGGGCGAAATATGCGTAAACGTACTACAAACGTTTCAGTCCCAGTGCCCAAGTGCACGAGGTGAGCGAAGGGGTTCACCAATTTATCTTTTCTTTTTTGGTCTTCCCAGTCGTGCCCTTTAGTTTCCCGGAATGTTCAGGTCAAGTTTGATACAATGCAAAGAATTGCAATTATTAAATCGTCTAATGTGAAAGGTGGGCACCCAAGTTTGGGGCTACTCATTTAGGATGAGTCCCAGAATCTGGCAGTCAAAGACAAATGTCTCATACTTTAGATGATGTTGGAGGAGATTTTTGCGAAATCAGTCGCTGTATTTATATATTATAATAACTTGCTAATGTTCTTTTAACATTTACATTTGTGATGTGAATGGCATCGCAGATATTGCTCTCCTAGGCTACGAAGCTAATGGCACACCTACAGGAAAGGACGAGACCAATTGAGGCTAGCTTAAGTTGTTTTTAATAAGGTAATGTCTTCATTAAATTAGGTGGGGGAAAGGGGATTTATATGTTGCTCGGTGATGCCAAGCCCTCGAGTAGCTGTATACCTCATCGTATATCCATGTATGATGGGATTTACCAGTTCCTCTTAACGATATTTACACATTGATATCCACGCCTGAACCCGCGAACTCTGCTATAAATGTCTCTAATGCAATAGTTATAGCAAAAGAAGGAAATGCATGTCTATACCCTAGATTTGCATTTTGAGCTCCAGATTTATTTGGACAAGTCCCGTGTATATGACATTTCTACTTTTAAACAGAGTGACAGAGAAACTGTCAGCTCAGGTAGAGTGAATTTTGGACTCCTGAAACATATGATCACAATTTGAAAAAGGGACATTTTCAGGAGATTTGAGTATGCACTCCACTTAACTAATATATGATTTCTTGATGATTTTGCTCCTTAAGACGAATACTCCCAAACGATGGGAGGGACATATTGAAGTTCACTCTTGTCCTTGATTCCACCATTTTACTGATCCCTTGCCATTTGCCATCCCAGAGGCAGATGGCGACTTCTTCCTGTCGATGAGGAAGATATGTTGACAACGATGATTTTTATCAACCAGTTTGCTATGCTTGAAGAAACGATAGTTAACGACTTCAACGCACGTAAAGCATTTACGTAGAAGGCAGATTACATTCATTTACGAATGACGACAACGCCTATAGGTGATAATTGGAAAAAGTTGCTTGCATTAATCTCTTGGCTACCGATAAGATCCTATTTTCATACACGGGAGAAATATTACGGGTGGTCTCATCTTGACATGGATCATTTTATTTTTTTAATTGATTAATCCCTGGAAGTTAACAGCTTGACCTTAATTTACCTCTATTTTGTGTAGTTTATCCAACCATATACAGTATGAACTCCCATCCCCCTCGATTGGATCGGCAATGGAGGTGGGGTTCATATTTGACTGGCTATACCAGTAGTGCCCAACCTTTTCGGCTAGGGGGCCACATATCTCACTATCACAGCCATCGCGGGCCACATTAAGTCACTAGTATTGTAAGAACATTTACGAACATTTTAGGGAAACCCGAAGGTATTGTGGGTTAGGGCCTCGCTGGCCACTTGCAAGCACCTCGAGGGCCGCTTTTTACCCGCGGGCCACGGGTTGGGCACCACTGGGCTATACTGTACTTCAATTCGGTCTCTCGTTGTGAGTCCTCGGGAACTTGTATGAATTTGTAAATGATCCCTGAGGTATCCTACCTTGTCTTCGCAAGATATACGTATATACTCGTTGTCTTTGGAAGCCCCTCGACTCAGGAAGCCTCCTTTCCTTGATTCTTGTCGTTTGGGCTTCCTACTACTTTTTATTTTGAGGGAACGTGAGAGGAGGCAGGAGGAACACTTGATTCCGAAGAATGAGAGAAGAAAGGAGAAAGGCGTGGATTTGACCCGATGGCAGTGTGGTTAGCTGGTTGTGCCCGCGGGATTTATGACCCAACCACTATCCCCACTGCCATCAGGCGACACGCACATACCATCAAATCACCCGCTCTTCGTCTTCATCATCATTGTCGTCGTCGTCCACGCACTCCTTCCTTCCCCTCTCTATTCCATATCGAGCATATTGCTTTTGCGTATCCAATGAGGATGTAATAGAATGAGGAAGACGGCTGTGTTTTTCTGCCTTTAGGTCCGCGTACGTGTCCTTTGGAGGATTGCTCATGAGGCTTCAAGGAGATGCCAACAACCTCCATGGCTTTGAAGTGGATTCCCACATCTACCTCCTCATCAAAAAACTCGCATTCTGAATTTTTTACCCCGCTCATTGTATTCTTTCTCCATCCCATAAAGGTGACTTTGATTCTGTAATGCGTTTTGCTTCATCTCTCTTTTTTTTTCCCCCATCGTGAGAGGGCAGAGTGATTGATAGATGAAGATAGACAGGTGGAAAGGAGGCGGATGTTCAATGCGACATGTGATGTTGCTCATTTTTATCCATTCATGTGGAATGGAACACCTTCAACAAGGGCGTTCGTGATTCCGCAGTCTCCTGTTTTCAAATAGCAGCATCATCTGGACATGACGTGGAAAAATCCGTCTCCCTTCAAACTGTCCCGCACTCTTCCTTCGGGTAGAATCATCCTAGTGCACCACGGCATAATGATATCAGAAGAATGTTTTCTTCTGCCAAAAAATTAACTATAACTCAATTATTGCCGTTCATCCACTCAAGTTGAAATCGCCATGGTAGTCGCGAAGAATGAAAAGACGGAAGATGTAGGTAGAAGTAGCTAGCGCTCTGTATACAGGGTGTTTGGAGAGTCACTCTCTATTTTTAGTTATAATAACTTGTAATTTTTAAAAATATTTTATGCCAAAAGAAACAGAATTTGATTAAGTTTTATGATTTCGTTTGATTTGTTTGCTAACAGTAACCCTCCATGGCACCAAAGTTGAATCTTCGACACCGTGCGCAAATAGCTGCACGGTAGTGGTGTGGAGGTCTAACGTGCTAAGTTGCATTTGAGCCACTCTCCTTCTGCCACACTTCTGAAGCAACCGTGAAGCCATTTGTGCAAGGTGTCGAAGATTCAATATTGTATGGGGTCAAGAGAGACGCTTCTACAGGGTGTATGATAAGTAACTCCTATTTTGAAGTGCTTGTAACTCATTTTTTTAAACGAAATTTAATTAAACAAACTGAATTATGCACCAGTTAGTAGGTTTTTATTTTCGTTTGTGTTTTTGTTTCAGGTTAAAGAATGACTAACAGACTAGCAGTTTAACAAAGGGCCAAAGTAGCTGCCTGTTACGAGGTTTGAGGATCATTAATTAAAGTTCAGCGATGGTGGAGGGTTGAAAATGGTCCTCATGCAACACTGAATGCTAAAACAATAAATGTCATCCGAAGTTAATGACAACCGGTTCAGTAACAGACAAGACCAAATCATGACGACCATCAACCTCGCGAACACCTGAAAACATTGAAAAATTGAACGCAATGTTTACAAGAATTCTGGTGAATCAGTTCATGCAGGCACTCGTTCTTGGTGAACTGAATGAAATCTTAATGAGCTTTAAGAAAGAATCAACAATGCTCTTCATAACGTACCTCGGCACATGTTACGATCAGCCGTGGGAAACATACCTGTTCGCTTAAGGAAATGTGTTGACAATGCAGGAGCATACGTGGAAGTGTGAAGATTAGACAAATAAAAACCTCACTAACTAGTGCATAACTCACAGTTTGTTTCATTAAATTTCGTTAAAAAAATAAGAGAGTTACGAGCATTAAAAAATAGGGCATTACTTATCATACACCCTGTAGAGTTAGATTCGACATTATGTACGGTGTAAACTGAAATCGGGCAGTCCACATGTTCATACAAGCACGAGTGAATCGATGACTTTAGCCCAAACCATTCTTTCGTACCTTGTATCATGTCACTGATGATGGATTTCCAAAAAAGTAAAACTGCTACTATGTATCGGAATGCGACAATTAGAGGTAAGTTAAACAGTATAAAGGCCCTGATACACGAGGCAAGTTCTTGCTAGCAAGTCCTTGCTTACAAAGAGCAAGCGAGGGTGTACACGAAGCAAGTAGACTCTAGGAAGGACTTGTCTCCATTTGCTCGGAAGTTGTTAAGCATCTATGAAACGAAGTCGAAAAGAGCGAAAACTTGCACCTGCTAATAGATGTCAGAGAGATCTTTCGCGGGTCATTGTCTTTGTCTTTATATTTCTACAGACCTTGACCTAGGTCTAGTCTCTATATACCTGCAGACCACGATATAGTTATTGTGGGAACCCAAGGAAGAACGCCTCAACTGCCATGGCATTGTCCAAACCTCACGACTCCTTTCCGGTTCCGTCTTCTCTTCATGATGATATACCCAATCATGAGAGCCATATCTCTCCCATGATTTAACTTTGAATGCACAGGGGCCATTTCGGACAAACAATATTCATAAAGAAACCCAAACCAAAGGCTCCATCTGCTCCTACAAAGTGCGGGGGACGCCATGAGCCTCACGCCAATTAGTTCTTGTGGTGATTTCCCGACCAATCAGGGCGCGACTTGCTTACAAGCCGCCTAAGATTTTGAACCTAGGGGAAAGTCGAAGCAAGCAATTGCCAAGACTTGCTAGAGCGAAGCAAGTCGTGCATAGACCAGGCAAGCGTATTACCAAGTCCTTGCTTACAAGGACTTGCCTCCTGTATCGGGGCCTTAAGGAAGAAAGCCAGATAGACTATCAGGAATAGAAAAGGTCATTCTTGTCTTATGCGAAATCGATTCCCTTTTACTCCTCAAGAGTCCTAGTAACTTGGAATGTGGCCAGGTGTGTGTCATGATTCAATTGTGAGGAATCAGAACTATTCATGCTGCATTTGGCTCTGATGCTCATTTGGCCACGACCTTTTCGATCTGGGAAAAATGAGAATTGGACGCAATCAAGTCCTTAATTGTGCCCAACCATAAACATCTGCTAAGGCATTGCTAAGAACTAATATCGTGGGATCTGACTTTTTTAATTTTCAAAGGCTTGGAGAAAGCCTGCGGACATCGATTATTGTGTATTTGCGGAGGGGCATCAATAGTGGAAAACTCTGAAGACTCCGCCATTTTTTATCTGTTTTTCCTCCCAAATTTCTCGTTCCGCCCGGCCGACTGATCAACTTTCCCCCTTCCGGTTCCTCTTGAAGCTTTTGCCTCAGATATTTCTCCCCTCTTTCCCTTCGAGAATCCCTGGGCCAGTACCCACCCATATTTACGGCCTATTATTGTAGGTTTCATTAAATTAGCCTATTTCGGTTCTTATGTTTTTTTATCATAAAAATTTTTTATTTCAAAAGGGGATTAAGAGGGGGTCCTACCCTTCCTGAAAAATGAGCTAGGACGTTCTCCTACTTGAGACATGCTCCTCGATGCACACATTTAAAAATGACTTAAAATAACATGAAAAAAGCCCGCATTACAGTGCAGATATACTCTGAGATCGTAGTAGCAGGCTTTTCTCCGCATAACAGATCTATCATGGTACATGACAAGCCTGCAATGGTCATAAACCTGGTCTTCATTTCCTAATAGCCTAAAATTATATTTTCTCCATCTTTCCTCGACATTGCGTTCCTTGAGCATGGTGGTGCGGGCTCCTGTTCCCTAATTTATTTAAATTGTAAGGTACTCTATGCTGGGGATTGTTTTTTTTTTTTTTTTTTTTTTTTTTTTTGGGGGTGCATGGTGATGCGGGCTCCTGTTCCCTAATTTATTTAATTGTAAGGAACTGAGATAACTCTACGCCGAAGAATATGTTTTTTTTTTTTTTTTTTTTGGGGGGGGGGGACTCCATCATTAGAGGAATCCTAACGCGCTCATGGCCAAAATGCAACAGCCTCATGATCCCTTCTTTCAATTCTTCCTCTGAACAATTACTCTAACTCCAAGCTTCCCTTGACTTCGTTTCTTCCCTGTATACGACCATTCTCCTCCTCCAGGCATAATCACCTCTCCAGGAAGGATACTTTCTGCACCTCCGCCATTTCATCGATGAAGTCTAGCAGTTTCGCCCGGGGACAGGAAAGCGAACGAGGGAATTGTCAGTTCTAGGTCAAGGGGAAGTCATGGGGGGCGAGAATTCTACATTTAGGTGATAGGAATAGAATAAAGGGATCGCATTACTCGTTACCCAGTACGTCTTCACAGATGGCGTATTCCAACCAACTTGATTTTGAACCCGAGTGCTGGGAAGGGAACCTCCTTCATGGACGTAATGAGGCGAGGGTCCGCATTCCCCCGAAAAGAATTCATATCCCGACAGTGGAGGGGAAGCAATGAGAAACCAGACAGTAAAGGACAAATTCTTTCCCAATTCCTTTTTCCCTACGGAAAGAATGACTTCATTCAGGATGACCTCTCTTCTCTGACCTGTCTGTGATAATGTGAAAGGAAGTTTTCGGTATAACATGCATAAAAGAACATCCCCTAAGAAAGAGATTAATACTGCCTCAAAGATGGCTCTTAGATGGAGAGGGACACCAAGTGAAACTTCCTCACGAGCGTCAGAACATTTTTGTTTGAATGCGAACAGGAAAAATCTCAATAGTCGGATATCCACCCATCTACAGGAAAGAGATTTTGGCGTCTCTTTCAGTACGACAGCCAACATGAACCTATGAGCCAAAGCATGCAATTATTCAGCTCCTGATACGAGGGTTTCTGCTTCAATTTCCCCACTGAAATATGTTTGCAGTTAGGCTTTCTCATATTTGCCCATCGAAGACTGAGTTGATACTCAAAGGGAACATGACTCTAATTGCTGTGATTTCTCCCACGCATGGATTTCAGTACATTTGAAGATGATAAATAGTGATCTCACTATAGAAACCTTTGGAAACTTTCTTGATGAAATGAGGGCTATGATTGGGCCAGAAAAACGGAGCTGTTTTCATCGTGGAAAGCTGTATGGCTCACCGACAAATGATTCCCCGATACCCGTCCAATTGAATTAACTTCTCTCTATTCAAATCAGAAATCAAGAGATAGCTTAGGTTCTTTATCAGCTCCCATTGCCACTGTGTTGCAGGCCGAGATGTGTCTTTGACACGACATCGCAGGAACATTTTTGAACAAACTGTACATGACGCACTAGAGAGTTTACATACCCGATTATATGCCGCGGACCATACCCTGCTGTTTACATGGACAGGTCATCGAATACAGAAGTCATTTTCGAATGAAGTTGTCATTTCCACGCCGTGGAAGGAAAAGGCCTTCACTGGTTTCTTCCTGTTTCTCCTTCCCTTCCTCCCCTGTCTAGACGTGGATTCCTCGAGGGGACAGATGGCTACGGTTGGAACCAAGGGAATGTGCGCTGTTGTGCTGTGCAATGTTCCTCCCGTCAAATGGTTATATCTCATGAGGCGATTGCGTGTTGATATAAAATGCATATATATCGAGATCGGAGCGAGATAAAAAAATCTCTGGAATTTATTTTCTTATAATCAATTTCTCTACATGCATAACGATTTTTGTCAAAATCGAAGATGGTTGAGCTCATCCTCTGGTCGATTTGGTGTGGAGTAACCCAGGAGTCAAGAAATGTTACGCTAATTATGTCTCTTTTTCGGTCTTTCCTTCCGAAGTATCTTTCGCCCCACACTAATATATCTCACTGCTCAGGAGGAGCAGACAAATCGATTGATACCATATACGGCACCAAAAAAAAAATTAAGTGACTTTTGAATCACCCTGTAATGTGGGGAAGGGAAAGCATGCAGACCACCGCATCAACTATTGATACCTCCTCTACCCGGAAAACCCGAAGCTTTATGCTACGAGCGAACATAAACTGGAAATCTACCCTATTCAAAGCATTTCTTCTAAATACATTTGCATGTCTTTTGGGCTTTACGTATTTGCCAAGCTCTCCAACCCACTGTGGAATTCCCATTAAAATGTTCTTTGCCAACACGGTGTCCAACAAAACGGATTTGGTGCCTGATATTTCGTGTAGAAAGTGTGTGTTGGTGCCTTTTTGTCTAAAAACATGAAAAAAGAATTGAGTCGTTATTTAAAATACCGACAATAAATTTTACAAAATGTCTTCAAGTTACAACTTTTTTCTTGATCTTCCTTCACATCTGAACTGGCACTACTTGTCTTGGGTATGGTTGGCCATGTTTCCGCTTTTGTCTTTCACTATACCTACATAGAGGGCAGCTGCAGACGAGGGGAAATCCGACTTATCTGGCTCGGTATTTTTCCGTTCGGTGGTTGCGTCGATACCATTTATTGTTCAAAATTTTACAGCGCCAAACGGTAGCTCAAATTTGGAGAAAGTGTTCACTTGTCCTGTGACAAACTGTGTTTAAAGACGTACTGCAAATCTGGAATAATGCTATACACAACTGAAAATTCGTGAGGAAAAAAATAAATTCCAGGAGTTCCCAATGACAATAAAAATTAATATATTTTTTCATATTCACTGGTGTTTATTGATGTGCATGAAATTCAGCATAAAATTTCGCAAAAACCCTCAAGCAATATAGTACTCTACCCCAAAACAAATATAAACAAATTTTTGAAAAATCCCTAAAAGTATGTCAACATTTGTTGACATATATAAACACATGAAATATTAAGATTCCTTTTGTTGGGGTAGAGCCTGCTCGAACAATATCTCCTTGTGGTTAATCAAATGCAGACCGGTTTGAAAGGGCAGAATCCAGGACCGTCAGCGTCACGTGAAGGGTTTCTGAAACAGTCAGGTCCTTGGTGCCGTGTGAGGGCACATTGGTGAAACAAGGGACACCGCCATACTTGGCACGGGTTGTCTGTCGACATACACGCACCCTACCAATAAGCAAGAAGTGTGTACATGACGAGCTTGGCGTGAAAAGGTAGGCCTACCGTTCTGGCAATAGCAGAGGATACATCCGCGGTGAAAAGCGAAGGAGCAAGAGGGATGTTCAGGGCAAGACGAAGGAGTCGCTGGGCATCTCCTAGGGATGCAGAATGGCTGTCGATCCCAATATTCACATCTCCACGCCGCTGGGCACCTCTGCCTCTGTCTCGCGTCCGCGAACAATCATCATGCTATCTTCTGTGAAATCACGGGGTCGAATGGACGAGCTCTAACCTGACAGGCGATTTCCGCAGAGGTCACTCGGTCCGAGAGGGAGACGGTATCCGGGGGATTGATCTCTTCTACCATTCCGTCGTTACCCAATTCTAGGACGTCTCCTGTCACCATGACCACAGTGACCATCGTCACCGTGACGATGGACGCGAGAGGGAATGACTCCATGATCCCTTTCGAAATCAGAGGGGGAAGAAGGCCGGATTTCTAGCATCTCACCTCTGGTTTCATAATTGGATGAGAGCGAGAAAACCTGTTTTTTCCTTCTTCCTTTCCCAGCCTTAGTTCCTCCATGTACGGTAGATTGAAATGAAAAAAGATTCCGTCAGTGGCCTGGCAGGATGACTCGAGCGTACTCAAATTCAGACCTCGATATTCCAGATGATCCCATCAGAATCGCAGATTCAATCACATTCCGGTTCCCCGTTGGTCCAGTCCAGGTGACTAACGAAAATCACGACTTACTAGTGAAATTTGTCAAAGCAAAAGCGCGGCCCCGCAGTGTTTGTGACTCTTCAAGTCATGAGCTCACTCCACATGCTCCTTGGCAAGTACTATAGCTGTAGGTTGATTTGCCTTTTGCTTAGTTTGAATTTGAGAGAGTGAGGCATTGGCTAAGAAGAGAGGGAAAACCTGAGAAATCGAGACTCACACTCCCGAATGCATAAACTCCCGTTTCTGGATTTATTTCCAAACATTAAACCCAGATTAGCAGACCTGTGTGGTGGCTCCTCTTTTTTAAGAAAGAGGACTGGTGCACAATGATTATGGAATCACTCCTCAGCCTACCAGGTAAAGTCTATACCAAGGTGCTCGAAAAGAGAGCTCGTGCAGTCGTTGGATTTGCCATCCAAGTGGAGCAGTACGGATTTCGCTCGTGACGCAGCACCACCATCAGCTCTTTACTATGCATGAGATACTCGAGAGATATTGGGGATTTGCCAAAGTGATTTAGATGTATTTTGTGGATCTCGAAAAGGCATACGACCGCATACTCGGAGGGAAGCTGCGGGGAGTGCTGCAATACAATGGGGTTAACGGTCGGCTACTGCGAATTACACAGATACGCGAGAGTGAAAGGAATAAGCCGACTTGTTCCCAGTGCGCGTGAGACCCCGTCATGATTGCATTCTCCCCTTTCCTATTCCTCATGCACAGGATATGGTCTGTAGGCGTAGCCGATGCCTCGAGGGGGTCAGAAACGGTGTTATCGAATCGAAGATACTTCTATTTGCGGATGATGCTGTCCTTTAGGCCATATCTCGAGAGGAGTTCCGTGCGTGCTCGACTGGTTCGACTCGGAATGTAGGCCTTCTGCGGCCGGAATGAAATCGAGCGCCCCGAAACCAAAGTTATGGTCTCTTCTCGAGAAGTCCTATACAGTGCTCTTTACATGATAGAAGGGCCCCATTGAAACGGGTGGAGAATTTTTAACTCATTCGCTGCCGAGCGTTGGAAGATCCACCCAACCTCTCCTTGCCGAGTATTTTTGTGCCGTTCAGAAAAGTTTGCTGTTAGTGACAAAAACATTTATTTCTCAGGAATGGTTCAAGTGAGAAACCCAAAATTTGAAGGATATTTTCACTACATTTTCAGAGTGTGTTATGTTCATCTAATACTCATATCTAATGACACATGAAAGTAAAAATATCATCAATTCTGCGACGGGTTATTCACCATAGGACAGCTAATAGCTGGTTGACAAACGAATGTAAAAATACCACGAGGATTTCGGTTAGGGTCCTGAAAACTTCTCACGAATATCGCTTGAGCAGGGGTCGGGAATTTGTGACTCAAGAGCCAAACTTGGTTCACGGGTTGCAGAAGATAAAATATGTGGTGTTTTTAAATACCAATATTTTCAGGAACTCTTTGAGAAAAAAAAAAAACAGCTAAAGCCGCGTTGAAATTGGAAACGTTTTTGGCGGATGACTTAATACAGCTCAAATTAACATTTCTTGTATTCATGATTTTCACGCCCTCCAATTTCCATGATCAATTGTTCCGAGCAAGGTTCATAACTTATACATTTCTTTTCCAGCTAACCGGCAACAGGTATCGTTCAAGGGGAAAAATTTTCAGCAAAATTATATTGTTTTTGAAGCAAGTGGCATTTTAAAAATAAAATTTGGTGCTCATTCAATTTCAGTACAATTGAAAGTTATTTGTTTCTAAGATTGGTGGTTATTCAGTTGGCATTTGTAATTAAATTTTTGCTCGGTTTGCCCCCCACCCCCCCACCCGATCCCGCCGTTCTCGAGGACTTTCGGCGCAGCTCCCGAAAGGTTGCTATTCCCTTCCCACAGCAAGGAAAGGAGGACTCTCGCTTCTATCACTAAAATGAAGACCGGAATAATAATTTTAAAGTTACATGCTTTCTTCTCTCTTTCGAATCTAAGGAGTTTGCGGCATCTCGTTCTCTTAACAAGAAATGTCGCTGTGCCCGTGGGTTCAACCACAGAGCACACGTAAATTCGAATGTCCCTTCACTTCAGACAGTGGCCATTCGTTCGTAAATTAAAGGATATGAACCCGCAGAATTGATCACATCAAGTGATAGATTTCCTATGATAATACACATAACTTACCTCGTGCAATAACCTGCTAAGGAGCGTTACTTAATTTTTGTTGTCCTTCACCTATAGTACTGTTGAGCCCATTCTTTACAAATGTGTAATAAGGGGTGTAAAAACTTTGGAAGTTCGTCACCAGATGGCATTTGAACACGGTCCTAACCAAAGGAATATACTCTGTGTAACTACCTTGGCTAGTCGCAAGGGTCGCGTGTGAACTGTTGCAGCTGTTCGTGATTTTAGGGTCGGGAGATTGCCGTCGCCCGTGCAGCTTTCCATTCTCACATTCTCCTGTCCGCGCTTTTGCATCCACTCCATAATTTGCACAATTCATAGCTCTGTCGTGAACTCTCCGTCGGCCAAATTTGAATTGATGAGGGAAACTATATTCAAGGTTCAAACTCTGGGTAGAAACGTCTTCTTTCCCCGGAAAAGGCATCCTGCGTTACGGTCGAGCGTTCATATAAAATAATATGGACCTCTCCTAACGATACAGAGGTTGTGAAAACATCCACCTACTGCCAGGTTACATATATGTATAATTATATACCTGGTTACTTAGCTATTCACTCCATTTTTTTTAAAAACTATTAATGAAGACAGAAGTTCAGTTCTCCAACAACATAGGATGGAAAGGGACCGCATCGAATGATCGAAAGACATTAGTTCGAAAGGTTGGAAGACAAAAGAAACTGAATGCAGAATGCATCCAATAGTGGAAGGACTGAAGGCAGACTTTTTTGCCAAAGTTAAGGAATACTGAATGGGGAACTTCTATTTTGAATGTTGAATTCAATCTCGAAGGTATGGAAGATCGAATGACATGCTGGAAAAAAATCGAAGTTTCAAGTCATCTCAAGTCAAAAAAAGAATGGTCTTAATCAAATGCAATGTTAAGTGAATTTCAAGGGGTCCTCAAGTGAATTTCATGATCAATATCCCATTGCAATATTTTGTGCTAACTATTAGGAAAGGGTCCCCCACTAGAGTGCGCTGACGCACATTCCATCAGGCAGGCTTGATTCATCTCACCTTGTTCCTCTCGAAGATGTATCTAGTTGAACACGCATTTCCTTGCCTTTCGGGTCACCCGTGCCTCCATCGCTTACCAACAAGAGAATCGACTGCCTTGGAACTCGTATCCCAGATCCATAAAGAACTCTGTGGGGAGGGCGAATATAACCAGTCCATGGCATTCGTTCTTCCAACCTCTTTTGTTTCAACTAGTCTGCGTTCCATTTCTTCGCCCTTTCAACACTTTCGACTCAGTGCGCTTTCTGTATCTCGTTTGTTCGTCTTTTAAAATTTAGCTCTTCCGATACCAACCCGATTGAATCATGTGTAACTCGGTTCCCTTATATAACTTTGTGCAGCACGACTTGCATCAAATATGGAGTGAAAGGCGTGAGTGTGAATGCGGGACCTACTATGCAAAGGGATGGTACCGGTCCGAAAAATATGGCTGAAGGAGGAAGGCACTGCACCGACTGCTTCGCTACTCCCTTTGGTCATGGCAGTGCATCATCTGCATGGAAGTTCAGAGTGTAACACGGGAGCCACCTCTCATCTCGAGTTTGATGTTCGTGTTGATTGCAAGAACCAGGCAAGTGCATCTCAAATCTCAAACGTTTGCTCGTTCTTTTCGAGAGAGATCATCATGTACTACGGTCATAGCTGAAGTACCAGCTCTGGTAATATCTTCTGTTCCATTGGCCACTATACTGCTGGTCACCATCGTCACTAGGACCAGTTGCCCACTGGTCGATCCCAATGTCATCAGTTAAGTTTGATTAGTTCTGAAGATACGGTAACATAAATAGAGGTCTACTTTATCACCCACACAATAGGTTGCCATGGCTGATGGAATGAGAAAGAAAGAAATATGGCTATGTCGTGGAAAGCCTATTTATTAATATATAGAGTTATATAAATCTGATATTGCAACGGCAGAACTTTTGGGATTGGAAGATACATCCACGTGTAAAATGCCAGATGCGGCATTTCGCTAATTCTGTCAGCATCTCTGTCGACGCTACCTAGTGCAGCTTCTTTCTCCATTTGCCAACATCGGATCCGTCGGCTGCGAGGGCTAAAAGGGACCAATGAATTTAGTCGGAGACTGACACCCTGCCCCATGCTGTAGATTGCACAAGTGCACCGAGAAAGGGAAGAACACTCTCGTTTGAAATGGCAACTGCGGGCAGACGGAATGGAAAACGACACACCGATAGAAACAACTTGCATTTTCTAATATTTCTCTGCGGAAATGGGATACACTTAAGTCTCCCACGTAATTATTGTTTACCAATAGCTAAGGCCTTCAATTCCCTGGAAAATAATGATCTGTTGCTACTTACTGTAGCTTACGTGATACATCCACATTAGTCCCCAGTAAGTCCACACTATTCCACATGGGGAACTGTCATTCCAGATGTGGATCACCCGAAGGATTTGGATAGTCCTCCGGTGGACTACAGGGGGATTTTTCGTAAGGGTCTGCATAGGGGTATTCAGTAATGCTAATATCGCGTTAATTTTCCTTCTCCCATGAACATTTTTACATGGATGTGTGGATGTGTGGTAGCAATTCTGCTAGGTCAAGGTGGTCGAGAAGTCACGCAACCCAAAAGAAACCTTACCGAGCCAAGAGATGCGGAAACCTTTTATTCCACAGGAATTCCAATCGCTTCGAAGTACAGGTGAGGCAGGTGTCGCGTGGATAACAGATGCCTCAGATCGAAAACGTAGAAATTCCCACATTACATGAATAAGACCTCGTGATACGATGTGATTCGGGATTAATTTTACCAATTTTATTGCCTGCAACGAATTGCACGAACCGTCTTGTAAACGCAAGCCTTCGAGGACGTGGCGGGCACGTTCAGCACTAATTCCGAGCATCGAACCTTCAAAACTGAAATGACGTGCTAGCCTATGAAGAACTCCATATCTACGGAGTAAACAGTTTCTGTGTATTTTCCTTCGATTTTGGTGAGGTTTCTTTTTGGCCGCGTCACTTGTCATCATAAATGCAAGGGTGCTGCGCATGACATCTGAGATTCGATGCAAGCACGTTGCATTTCGTAGATCTCTCCTTCTATTGCAGCGGTTCTCAAGTTGTATGCCGCGAGAGGTTGGCAAGGGTGCCATGGGGGTTGGTAGAAATTTTTTTTAGGCCTTTCAACAAAGTAAGGCAAGATAGCCAAAAGGCTACAATGCTACTTTATTGGTGTAATCGAGGAGCATTTTACGGCGCGAGCAGCAAACATTTTCCGAAAAGTCGCGTAAAGTACAACACTTCTGATGTCAACCCATTCTCTCAATAAAATTGAGTACTCCTCGTATACACCTTTATTGAAAGAGTATCTATTCAGGAAAATTCCTAGATCAATATCGTTGCTGTAATGAAGATCCAGATTGCTTTTGCCACCAGATGCATGTGTCTACAACCCAGTGGCGTATTTTCGCTCAACCAAGGGGGACAGAAAGGAACTGCAAGGATGGTGGTGGTGGTAGTGAGAGAAGGTTCTCAAGGGGCGAAAAAAAAAACCTCAGAGGGGGGCGCTAGCCACTTTCAAGGGCTCCCAGGGAAGGCGGCTGCTCCCACTTTCCCCCGCCCCATAAAATACACTAAGGTGCAAAAGTCTTTGCCCCCAGTATTTCAAGTACAGTCAACTCTCGATATACCGCCAGTTGGTCTCGGTCGATTTTGGCGCTAAATCGAAACGCATAGCTTTAAAATGGAGACATTTTTCATAATTTATATAAAATATGCATTAAAGTTTACTTTAATTAATCCACACTGCCAATGCTCCGTGCATCAGAATATACCAACTACACAGCTCTGAAAAATGATTCTATCTATTCCATCCATTATTATACCCAATTTCCTCTTATTTTTAATTAGTATAACTCCTATGCACTGTCTGCGGTGATCTTGCGGGGTCGGTCACTGCGGCGTCTGTTCTCTATCGGGCCTTGTAATCTTGGCAATATTGTACTTGACAGTCCGAACGGGGATCTTTGTCAGACGAAGATCGATGGTCGTTGTTCCAGAAGTGTAAAATAGTTGATCGCTTCGTTTTCGGGGAAGTAGAATTTCCTTGTCGAGGCATTTTCTCCAAAATCAAAAATGTTTGCCACGATAATCCAAGAATTGTGACATACCTATGGCGGTTGTCGGCAAAGGAATGTAATGTCCCCATGAGAAAAAAAGGCGACTCTCACTAAGCCGATGCAAAATAATGTACTGTCTTAAACGCGAATTTCATGATTTCATTTGGACGAATAATTTCCCCTCTAAACTCACCATCATGGGCTGTGGGAATCTTTTCACCTGGGATATGAGTTGATAGACTGACTGTATCTGTATCCGTGTTCGTTGCGTCCTTTTTCTCAACATGTACGTCTATGTGCGAGAGATCGCTCTCTTCGTTTGTCTCTTCTCTCTGCCATGCGAGGGGATCGACTACGAAGACTGTGGTGAGTGTCTGATGAATCTCATGGCCTGGACAGTACACATGAATCCTACGTTGTCCTTGTTCTAGGTTCCCATGCAGAGGTACTGGAAGTAGGGATTGGAGGCTGCGACGCCATCCCATGCCAATTGAGCATCGGTGATTCTCTCCAAATCTCCCTCCACTTCCTCCATTGTCTCTGCACTATTCCCTGTCTGGTGTATCTTTGAGCCTTCTTCTATGTACATACAGCATACCATATCCCATTCCAGCGAGCATGGAAAGCAAGAGCTTGGAAGTGGAGCTGTACAATGTGGTCTTTGGGCTAGGGACTGAGGTGACGGAAGCACTGGGAGCGAATTCAAATGGATGCCAAGGTCTTGTCCAAGGCAATTGTCCTCTTGGCATTGGAGAAACTGCCCTCTATGCCCCTATGGAAGCCATGATCATCCCCAATTCCTTCCCACTGGTGAGATTCTTCCTCGAAAAAGAAAGAATACCCTCGTAGAGGTCAAGGGATGCTACATGATCTCATCCTCTTGTTTCCATCCCATTCAGCAAGAGGCCCTGTTCGAGATCCATCTCATCAATGAAGAGGCATTAGATGCTGTCTGTGTTCGAATTCCAGTTCTTTACTCTGCTTGAAAGAATCTATAAAAGCAGATGAACCCAAATAAACTCATCAGCCATGACTCACCACATCACAATCTTCAAGACTCCTTCCATCAGGAGGCTCTCCTCCTTATTGAGGGACCTTCTTTATAGGGTGAATTGATTAAAATTAATTTCTAGTCCAATTACTTTCTGAGGGCCCTGACACCTGAATAGTGACTTTTGTTTTGGATGTAGACACTCCTACAATGGAGGATCTCATGGCAGCTAACATTTTCAGCTTCAGGAAGCTCCATGTTCAGCTCTGAGTTCTTGCTATGAAAGTGTCAACCGCATGTATGCATTAAACTGGCAAAATCATGACCTACTTAGATTTGTGTATCATGAGACTCCTAAAAGTACCTGAATGAGAAATCAAACTCAAACCTAGAAGCTTAAAAGGACCCAGGCCTTCTGGAACCATCCATAACATACACTATATAACCAGAAGTATTGAGACAAAATATGATACAACAACCATCATTCCACGTTCAAACTCTGTCAGTCCCAATCCATGAGCCATACTGGCTACACTGACTGTAACATAATGCAATTACCTTTATATACTTTTGGGCTATCATAATGCCCTCTACTACATGACCTCTGGGACAATCTGTTATCAGCAGAGGGAGGGTTGTCCCAATGCATTTGGCAATTAGTGTAGGACTAAGGTGTGGATGGAGTGATAAAAGTTCCATCAAACATCTGTCAATGAATGCAGGAGGGAAACTTAGATCACAATTGTAACAGGAAGGCATGCAATTTTAAACTATCTTCTTCACCTTGCTTAACCATGCCTGCATCCTGACAGTAGTAAACAAAAGGTTGTAACTCGAACCAAACTTGCCACCAAGGAAGACAGCTTTGAAAACAATTGTCATTATGTGATGAGTTATATCTCATTCACTTTCTGTCATCTGCAGAATTCATCCCATTACAATGGCTATGGCATATAGGTTCTCACCCTTATGCAGCAAAAGCTTACATTTGCCAAAATGACAAGGGAAATTAAATTAAATGTTTCCATCTATCAAAGTGACACAAGAACAACTCTCCTGGGCAAGATTTCATCAGATACAAGTGTATTTCTGACAACAGAATAATCAAGCCAGCAAACAGGGAAGAGAGAAATATAGCTGCATAAGAAAGATGTTAAAAAAACCTTGTTCCAGGTGGCTGGGAATAGGAGATCCTTGGAGAAGGGGGATGATAAGTGGTCTGTAACAAAAAAAAGAAGAAATTTTTACACTGGGAAGATAAATCATGCACTCTCCTTGCAGGAATGAGACCTACTCCATGTGAAGATGGCTGATATGGACTGGGTCGAATTGGGTATCCACTTGTGATACTGCCACTCTTCAAAAGGGGTAGCTGGGGACGATGTGAGAAATATTTCTCCCGTTCTGCATCCCCTGAACTACTGGTCCCACTTCCACCCTTCCCTGATGAGGAAGTAACCCCTGCTGAAGACCCTGTTACTGCTGTGGAGCCTGACACAGAGGCATCCAATGGCTGTATGGATCCCAAGTATCCTGAAACTGAAAAGCAAAAGACAAGTTAATGCTCACCAGGAGAGGTCTTTGATCAAGCCCTACAAGGGGAACTGTTCATCATTATCATACCCCGAGGCTGAGGTGAAGACACAACAGGTAGATAAGGAGAATGGTGAGTAAGCTGTTTCCCTGCCTGACTCTGTGTTTGAGGTTGAGACACCTGTGATGCTGATGTGACATGGATGTACTGTCCATGTCCATGTGCAGGATACGTATAAACACTGGTTGTGGATGGGGCAGGGTATGATCCATTGGAGCTGTGATGCCCATAGTAACTCCCACCTGAACCTTGTCCTGTGCTCTCCACTTCTATCACAAGTAAGACTCCATGGTTTCAGCAAGGACCAGTAATAGAAGAGGACTGGACACTCCTCTGGAAATCGTGTATCAGCAGTCATCCACCCTGTGCAGGCAGCGAACCTGGTGGTTGCTGAGGAAAACTACATTTGTCTGCCACTGTCTTCCATGGCAAAGCATGGCGGACGCAGGTGCTCTGCTATTAATTGTAATAATTCAGACAGAATCTCAGCAGGGAATTACTTTTTCATATTTCCAGGACCCCAAAATAGGTCAGTATTGAAGATTAAGTTATGTATGAGCCCATGCTTGCACCTCAAGGATGTGCTCCTTCACCGTGAAAGATGTCCAGGGGCAGTCTAGATCCATCTACATATAATGAAAATAAACTCTCAGCTCTCATTGATAATAGTTAGAATAACTCATAAAAGTTGGTTATATTCTGAAACAGAAAATGAAAGTTTTCTCCATAAAACACTAACACAAAATCGACCAAGCTCTGATAAGTTGGACAACTTCAAGTTTGCTTCTTACAACTAATTTCCATTCATGTTTGCACAGAAAACTGCACCCCCAACACTCAAAGCACCTCACACCCAATGCTCAAAGTTCTGTCAGCTGAAGCATGCCGCTTCTTGACCCTTTCCTCTTCCCTGTCTGATAATATTGAAGAATAAGTACTTTCATTGACAACAACATTATTATTCTTTGGTATCATGGTGTAGTTCATCTTCCTGATAAGATGCGCATGGAAAAACTGAGAGCAACAGTCGGAGACTGATGGAATACGTGGACTGCAATGGGGCAATGTTGTGTTTTTCCTCAGCAGCAGCTTGGAGTGCTGCCTGCACATTGCCATCCATGTTGATACATGGAGTGCAAGCGTGCCACTTCCGAGTGTCCAGTCCTATTCTATTACTGGTCCTTGGCTTCAGGCTCACTTCAAGACAAATGAAAAGCATAGTGCAAATGTTGCATAACAAGCAACATACCAGCCTTAAAAATTAATTCATATTCAAGAAGCAATTCTTCAAGACTGGATATGAATGGCACATTGAGTAGAGATTTGACATTTCCCTTAAGGCAAGAAGCTGGAATTTCTTCAGTTGTGAGGAACTACAGAATCAAGAGTACACTTACTATTTTGCTGAGCATAAGCAGCTGCAGCAATGGCCTGGGTCTTGTAAGTGTAGGGTGAAGAGAAATGAGAGCTATGACCATGACCAGGGGGTGGTGGGGGGGGAGGACCAGATCCCTGAGGTGGTGGACTCAAACTTCTACCCCTCTTCAGTCCAGGCTGGAATCCAAGACAATCCATCCAACAGATTTCATTACTAAAGCCCTTTGATGAATAACTTGCAAAGCTATGAAGTTAGAGATTACTTTATAGCAGAGCTGTACATCAAATTTGGAGTCAAAAGTAACTAAGGACATATGAGGTGTGACCCAGAAGTTTCCGAACTGATTATTTTGGGGATTTTATGGCAACAATGGGCAGTTGGTGGCACTGGAAAACTTGTCTCTGACTCTTTGTTGTCAACATTGTATGAGCTCACAACCATGAGTTCTGTCTGATTTGTGCTGTGCTAGTTTTTCTTAGTAGTTTTTTTTTGCTGTTGTAAAAATGAGCCGCAAATTTTTGGAACCATGAGTAAACCTCACATTTGTGCCAAACTTGGTAAAATCTCTAACAAAACATATGTTGAAAATAGTTCATGGTAATGAGGTTATGTCAAGAACACAGACTTTTGAATGGTTTAAGAGATTCAAGGAAGGCAAAGAAGATGTGAAAAATGTGGACAGCCAAAAGTTCCTTAACCAATGATAATTTTGAAATCGCACGATTCTTCACCATGACAATGCATCATCACACAGTGCTCTCTCAGTAAGGGAATTTTTGGCAAAATTTAAAATCACTCAGCTAGAGCATCTGCTGTATTCACCCAACCTGGACCTAACTGACTTCTTCCTGTTCCCCAAGTTCAAGAATTCTTTGAAAGAAAAGCACATTTTGAGTCAGTGGAAAAAATCCAACAAGAAATGATGACTCCTCTGAGAAACATTACAAAACATGACTTCCAAAAATATTTCCAGGCATGGCAACACTGTTAGGAGATGTGTATGGCTCAGCAAGGAGACTATTTTGAAGGGGACTAAGGTAAGTTTTTAAAAATTTCATACCTGTGATTTAATAAATTATCAGTCCAGAAACTTCTGGGTCACACCTCGTATTTTTTTTTCAAAGGATATTTTAAAAAAGAATATGAAGGTCTGGCTCTTTCTTTGTGAGGGCATGCTTGAAACAAAAATAAACAGCAGACAACCAAAATAATAGAGGCATAAATCTATAAGCAAGGATCTCTGTCTCTGTCCATCTGATGCTATGCATTCGGACACTGTTGGAGATATCGACCTGAAACCTTCGCAGGAGGGTGGGGTCTGTCCAGTAGCAGGTCATAGGGGGGTCGGGGTAAGGGGGGGGGGCGGCTCCGGGGGTGGGGGGGGTGGGTCTTGTGGTCCCAAAAAGGGTGTTCCAGGCCAGGTAGATTTCTCAAGCATTGCGGTGAATGATTGAGACGCTTTAGAATTTAGAAATTTAAAATTTAGAATTTAGAATTTTTTTCAGTGCAGTAAGAATATGTGTCAGAAAATGGAGTTTAGTTTTTACTGTGAAATAAGAATATCATTGAGAAACTCATTTAAGTTAGATTTTTGTGAAAGAAGAGCCCCTTTGAGTTAATTAATATAGAACAACTTTTAAAAAATAAGGAAAAAAAAACAAATAAAATAAAATGGCTATTTTTTTTCAGTGCAGTAAGAATATGTGTGAGAAAATGGAGTTTAGTTTTTCCTGTGAAATAAGAATATCATTGAGAAACTCATTTAAGTTAGATTTTTGTGAAAGAAGAGCCCCTTTGAGTTAATTAATTTAGAACAACTTTTAAAAAATAAGAAAAAAAAACAAATAAAAATAAAATGGCCAGAGCAGTGCTCCCGTCCCCGTCGGTCTGGCCGAACTTAGGCAAATAAGCACTAACAAAAAAGCACATAAAAGAACAACAGCTATATTACTCCTATAAAATATCCCGGGCAACGCCGGGCAACCCAGCTTGTATAAAATAAAATACTATACTCATAAAGTATAAGGTGGTGTCCAGGCTGATCCACCAAATCATGTTGCTATTTCCCTGCAGTCTGGTGTTCTGTACGTGAAAGTAATTTAAGAGTGTAAAAAATATTTTCCTAATATTTGGCATGTCCATGTTTTGTGACAACATTGTTTCACTATGTCAATATTTTGATGTTTTGATAGAAATGTTCTGATATTGTGCCAAATGAAATACTGAAACAGCTTCCTGAAAAATTGCTTTCACAAAACCTTAATGATTCCTATTGGAGTTATGTTAAAAATATTTTTTTTTTAACCAATATGAAGAGAAGTAGTAGTCATGTCACAAGAGTAGTCATGTCCCATGTAGAGTAGTCATGTCCCTGCTTTTACTCCTGAATACCAAAAGTAGTTGTGATTTCAGCATGCAAATAAATACTGCTAAATGGCGCCATGTCAGTGATTAGTCTGATGATGGGCATCCAGATATACAGGATTTTTTTTTATCTCTGTAATTTTTAAGTGTAAGCTCAATGTCAAGAATTTGTACATGAATTTGGATATTTTAAATTTAGCATTTTTTATGCATCTGAACATTTGACACAAGGCTTTGAACCTTTGTCCTGTATTAATATTCACTGGCACAACTCCCATTTTTGTGCTGCTGGTGTCACCCAATGAATAATTCTGCTGACACATCAACAGCAACAACTTCCATTGTCTCCTTGATCTCTTTGATGCATTATGACATCCTGTAATTGACCTTTGGAATGTTATAACCTAAGAACCAAAAGTATCCATATGGCTCAGGTCAGGAGAACATGGGTGCTAGTTGTACTAAACTTGCCCATGATGTGTCATGAGCCATACCATGCCTGACCCTAGAACCTATATTCATCTGACATGAGCCCTAGCGTTTCTGGTCATACCATTCCAGAGGTCCACTTCAGGAGGCAGCAAAGCATCCAATCCAGGAGCACCAGGAGACTGGAAGATGTTGCTACTGATGTATCAGCTGATATCTTCCATAGTTCCATGAAATCCTGCCTAAGTTAACAACAGGTAAATGTATGTGGAGGACACTTTGAGCCAGGGGTGGAGAAAGTTAGGTAACCTTTTCTTACACTAATGGGAAGGGTAGTGACTGATCAAGAAGTCATAATAGGAAGAGAATAAATTAGGGAATAGAGAGGAGTGGAGAGAGTGAAAGAAGGAAATAATGGAAAAAGGAAGAACAGGAAGACAAAAAGTTGGGTTGACATGGGATAAAAGGTAGGAGGTAGTAGGGGATTGGGAAAAGATGCCAACAGGAAGGTGACACTGATGCTTGGAAGGCTGAGGCTTCTCACCATTCTGGTGGGAAGATAAAAAAATAAGCGGTTAATTTTTCGCCTTTGCAGAATTTGTAGATTTGTAGATCCATGGATGAGGGATTTATAGTTGGTTTTCATTCCCTATTGGAATGTACCATGCCTCATTCCTCACTCATGATTCTGCACCTTATCCATATGTACTTGTCATGTGTCTGACCAATGTAGTCAGAAATGTTCTCTTTTGGTTCATTTTGCATCCTTCAGACTCAAGAGGATATCATTGTATAGCATTGTATAGCAAGGAAGGTTGCTTTCATTGAGCCATATCATGCATACCAATCATACATTTCCCATCCCACTGTCAAGCAATTTATGGCAAATGTATGAAGTCAGTAAGACATGACCAATTTAAAAAAATCACTTTGGGAAATCACTTTATCCTGGAGATGTGAGAAAATTTTCAAGAACATTATCCAACTGCTTCTAAAAGCCTCCTCTATCAGCAACACCAAGGACTGAGACCTGCACATCTGAATCCAAAAGACCCAGCTCAAATGAACCAACTTTGGTATTTGAAGAACAAGGAGAGAAATTTGGTTTCTTTAGGAGAGGTTCAAATAAAATTGAGGAAAACTACAGAGGTGATCAACCTGGAGATGTGGAATATGACCTAATCCAGTGAGGATCATGGACTGACATCAGAATGGTGGGAACCCTTGATCTTCAACCAGGATCAGGTAGTCCTGCCAATAGTGTGATGATGAGACTCCCAACCCCCCCTCCCTCTGCAGTTAGATGAAATAGTGCCTGACATGTTTTTTGAAGAACCGGGCAAACATCAGAGCTTCATGTTGTTTCAGAGTTTTATTTACTGACTGAGTTTGTAGAAATGGAGACTTGAAGCTTAAATTCAATTTAAAAAAAAAACTATTTAAGTCCTGAGATAAAATATGTTGCTGTGTTCTACTAGCTCCACATAGTAAAATAACATTTTAAACACTCTTGCAAGTGACCTTTTTATTGCCTCTGTTTTCCTATATGCAAGAACTTCTAAAAGAACTTTGTCCTTCTTCACTCTTGAATGAATCCTGCCTGGGGCCAATATGCCACCCAGATCCCTGGTACACATCAATGACTCACTTCTCATGCTTGCTGAACTGGGAAGAACTATTGCTACTTGGACCATGGCTACTTGGAACTGAGGAACTTTTTCACCTCTACCTTGAAAATTTATTGTCAAATGTTCAGATGAAAGAAAGATACCAATGCAATTGCCACTGCTTATTGTAATCACTTTTGATCAAGTCTGAAGTGGTCAGTATTAGTAACTGAATCCTATACCAGGCAGCAAGTTTGTGAAACAAGAATTGAGGGATTCCAAGCATTTTGGCTGTCCCTCTGCCTCATTCTTTTTACTGCCTCATTCTTTTCACCTAAAAAATAGCACTTGAGCATCACCTTGTTCTTTGTCAAAGCTTTCCTCGTCATCTTTGAGCATCTAAGGAATGGAATACTAATTTCTCTTTTCAGGTAACTTAGACTGTCTACTCTTATCACTCTATCCAATGGACTGATGGCAGTAACCAGCAAAATTTATTTTTAGAAAGTCTCAAGCAGATTATGCCAGCAAATTTCAATCGCAAAAAGTGACTGATCACTATATCCACAGTCACAATATGTGGCAATTATTTCATTAAAGTTCCTTATTAATCTGTGAATTTCTGTTGTTTGGCCTACAGATAAAAAAATTGCATTTTGCAGATAAAACAAGATGGTTTAGAAAGTATGATGCCAATTTGAGCATAACTCCATGATGTGAGGTTGTGGTTTTCAACTTTTTTAATGTATGAACTCCACTTGATAATAGTGATGAATAATAAAGAACCAGAAGCACAATCTGAGAGCAATGGGAGCAATGAAGGGCATCCTGAAAGTTGGTGTAACAGACCTGAGACTCATGAAGGTTAATTGCTACTACATGTCTGACTGGTAGATGGTATTCAAAGCATGGAATTCTTTATTTCTTGGTTTATTCAGAGGGTGAGGAGAAAGCTGGAGAGAATCCAGAACTAGGAATGCCAGCTGATTTCCATCAAATCCCACCTGCCCAGATGCAAGGTCAGCCTGGTTGAAATTTTCATAGTTGAAAATGCAGATCATGTTTGTGTATGTTTGTACTGGATGAATTTGTATGTAATGCTGCTTGAATCTGTGCTGATTTGAAAATTTGCAAATGGGTTGCAAAAGTTGTTTATGGTTTCCTCCCAGTTATGAAGGATGATGAGGAGGAAAAATCAAAGAAACAGCCAGCTCTCCCCCTACCTCCAAATCAATGGGCCGAAAAAGAGGATGGTCTGGATGCAATTGCCAGGAACCTGCAGAAAGAGGCAGACCGAGAAGACAATGCAGCTGAAGAGGGTGATCAAGGTGTTGAGGATGCGAAGAACCAACTTGGAGAGGACTCCAACAATGCTGAGGAGAAGGATGAAGGTGGTTTGCTTCAAGACCTTGTTGGTGGAGGTGGGGGTGAGAAAGAGAATGGGGTTAAGATTGTGAAGGAGGGTGGGGCATATCAAGACTTCAACACAATGCCACGAGGGAACATGGAAGAGAATCATGCAAATGTACCTCCTCCTCCCTTGGAGTGACTCAAGATGTTGCCTCTCATGATCTCACTCCTCCTCTGTGGCTCAAGCTGCCATCTGCAAGTGATGGCTGGTTTTCCTTTCTGGACTACCTTATTTTTTCATCCTTTAGCTGCTTAGTATGAGTTTTTCAGTTAGCTTAATTCAGCCTCTGTAGCTCCAGTACCTTCAGAATTTTTTATTCTTTTTTATGGCAAGTTAGGGACTTTCTTTGCTTTTATTAAATGAATATTATGTTTATGCATAATGGAACTGAAAAATCCATAAAAACGTTTTTTGTGCTCTGCTTTCATGAGAAAATTGTAAATTAAGGCATAAATCTGTAAGATTAATTATTGAAGAAATGTTTGTGTACTTTGGTTTATTGGTATCCAGGAAATGGTGCAGATTGCCTCATTCTGGGTAGTACTGTATCATCATGTGTTTCTATGAATTGCTCACTGATCATCTTGAAGTTCACCTCAGAATTCTGGAATCTGCACCAAATATTCATTTATGCTCCTGGAAGGATGGTAGTGTGAAATTTATGACTTTCTTATATAAATCTCAAACATGGTGCAACAGGATTTCCCTCATGATGGAAATCTTTGGAATGTGCAACTTGAACAAGGATACTCATTGGGTAGAAAAGGGGGGGGGGGGAGGGGAGGGGAGGATATTACTGACTTATTCTTTTTGCCTACAGCAACTGCCTGGGTAGACACAATATTAAAGCATTGATTTTTTTAAGCAGTAAAGTTACATCATAATCTGTTAACCAGTGCAAAACTCCTGTGCACACACTACTGCTTCCTCCTGAAAGTAGGGGTAGCCATGCAATGTATCAATGGCAGCAGTAGGCCACAAGCCTCATGTAACCATCAAGGAAACCTCTACCCTTGGTGTTCTGAAGTCTCTCTGAACAAGCCCAAGATGTGTCATGTGGGTAGGCTTGAGCAGTAGGTCTACAATTGTCATGGAAATCAATGGATCTAGACTTACCAGGTATGATGTGCTATAGGATGAGCACATGTTCCAGGGGTCATCCATGATAATAGGAGAGCATTGATATCATTCCATCTGCAGTGTGTTGAAGTGTTACACTGGTCCTTCAGTATAGGGGAAAATTAAACATTTTCTGAAAGTCCTGAGAAGATTAAGCATGGTTCTTAATGGAGTAAAAAGAAGGCTTTTCATGTTAATGTTGGCAAGTGCCTCCTTACTCCATTGAAGCCTTTACTTAATGTTCTATGGGCCTTGATAGTATCCCACTTTTTAATCCAATGACTATATGAACTTACTCATGGTCTCATTAACTTCCCTCATTATAATTTAGTGACACTGTTACATGTTTGATTTCACATGAATGGGGAAATTATTTTTAGGGTGAAGAGTCTTGATTTGCATCATTGAGACTTGTAGCACTCCTGCCATACCATGCAATGTGTGTTGTACTGAGATGACTGTGTGTTTCAGGTGTCTCTGGGAACTGGCTTTTGTGATTTGTTGCCTTTTTTTAATTTGAAGTTGAGATTTTGTTGTTGGCTAATTTTTTGGTTATGGGTGCTATTTAGAGGATCATATCATTCACACTGGGGGCCTACATTTTCTTTGTGGTATGGCACCATGTGTGGGGGGGGGTTCAACTTTGTGAAGACTTTTCTAAGCCATCATTTATTCTCGAGTTGTTCTCATTAAAATGGAACAAATATGTTGGTATTTGGAATTATTGTCATTAAATAATACCAGGAATTCAGATGAGAAGATTCTTACTCTCCAATCATTGCATGGTATGCATCCCATGAAGGATGAATTGTACAATATAACATGGACAAGGAGGCTGAGGAAGTGAGGTATTTTGAAATTGCTGAAATAAACTGTTTTGAATGGAGTAAAAGGAAAGGAAGGCAAGTGCTGGGCATCCAGCAGTCATAAACCTTTGTTGAGAATTCTTATTCTTTCACAAATTTTGAATTTTTATTCAAGTTAGACTAAAACTGCTTGCCTCTACAGAAACCTGTGGATGCATTCAGTTCTAAGGATCATTTTATCATTATTTAAGTTTTGCCATGAATGACTTTAACCCTTTAATGCCTGGTGTAGCAGATGTGCTATATTCTAAACTAAAAAACATTGCAACAATAAATAACAACAATGAAATGTGACAATGCAGCAGTAAGTGTGACAGTAAAATTGTAAAACCTTCAACTTGAAATTTTGACAAATAAAATTTTCTGTTTTTCCTTTTTTGGAAAAATTAAATTCAAAGTTTATAATAGATATTTTTTTTCTCTTTTATTTTGCCAAAAAAAAAATTGGTAGGATTCATTTAGGTTCTTGAGCATAGGAAAGTTATACATTTTTTATTTCTTCCTCAAATTTGTACAGGGTTCCCTCACTTTACATGGGTTCTTTTTACATAGGTTCACACTTGCATGTTTTTTGTTTTTTTACTACCAAAAATTTGGAAAGCACAGAGTGTGGTTCATAGATATAAAATTTGAGTTTATTGAATTTTTGGTATAAAAAAAAAGTGCAAGTACAAATCCATGTAAAAAGAACCCGTGTATAGCAAGGGAAGCCTGTATGCATTGTTGTATTGCTGCATTTTACTTTTGTATATTGTTTTAATATATTTTTTGTTTAGAATGTAGCATTTCAGCTAGGGCGAAAGCAGAAACCTCAACTTCAAGTTTTAGTGGTGAGACACATGCACTTGAGTTATTGTCTTGAAGTTTCTAGCTATGTTTAATCTCTCTTGGACTTAAACAAACAGGCAGAGGTTTCTACTGTGATCAATTATGTGATGGCATTGATGTCTCTGATTGGTTCAGTCATACAGTGTAAAACAGATATGCTTACACTAATTTTTCAATTCAAAGCTTTCAACCAACATCTGCTACAGAGTCTGACATGTTCATTTTAAAGTGCCTCCTTTCATGGGATGCATTCCATGCCTGCCATAATCACCTTGAGAGTCTTTCTGTGATAAGCTATAACTCCCATGACTGGCAAGGTTGATTGCACTGCTTGGGTTTGGTGAAAATGCACATGTCCCTCTTCCTTCATCTACATGATGCAGTGCACTTAATTACTTCTCATTGGGATTTTCATGCCATTTTGCCACATGTGGAGGTTGATACAACAGAATGCCTAGACACCTTTCTCATATCCCCGATAATCCTCCCATACCTGGCCTTTTTGTGGTCCCTGCATGGCTCTCTATGTAACATTCAAATGACTGAGCTTCTAAACTATATTATACTCGAAGAGTGTAGCTTCCTCATACCAATGAGTGGAAAGGGGGGTAAGAACTGAATCAGTCATATTTCACATTGACATCAAAGCTGTGAACTATTAGGCTACCAGCTGTCATTGCAGGGGGAGGGGCAGGTAATTGGGATATGAAGAGACCACACAACACCTCACATGCATTTGTCTGATGCAGTGGGCACTTTGGTATTCTATCCTTTTGCCTCTTTTGGCACCCACTATGATGGCTATGAAATCTAGCCATGGTTTCCTGTTCTGATGGTTTTCTAAATCTTCAATCCAGAGTGAGTTTAAGCCTGCAATTAATTCAGCATGCTGATCAGTTTCAATCTTTTTCATCATGTGATACCTCTCATCCGCACACCAAGATCAAATTTATACCTGGTACAAATATATGGAAACCCTGCCCTAGTTTCCTCTTTTTCCCCACTTGGCTTGATGTCTCACCTTATGCTTTGTCATCAGCTTTATAATAATATGATGTGATTTGATTTTTTCTTGCATGTGATTTTAAATAATAAAGATTCTTTCCTTGATATTCAAATGTCCCTGCTGCTTAATAATAAAGATTGAAAGGATAGGGGCATTAATTTGCTCCTAGGGAACCAGACTCCCTCTGTCCTTCATTGCTTCCAAAGGGCATTCATTGATGCTTGACAATCTGCTAGTCAAGGAACAGAAAGTATGGTCTATAATAGCAAATATTATGAATTGGTATTATAATGAAAAAGTATGCGATAAAAAGAAGGGAGATTCTGAAGATAAATTAAAGGCACCAAGTCAAGTGATAATAAATCAATTGTGTAACATGATTTAAAGCGTAGCTAAGTCTCAAATGTATGTGTCTTATTAAGCCTGTAACATTTTAATGGTATTAGGTATGAAATGTTTGAAATAAGTATTTTGTACATGTCAGGCAAACAAATTAGGTACTAAGGTATCCCTGTACTCTTAGGACTATGTGATACAAAAGTGAGTTTTCCTCACAGTTAGTTTTGATTGCAGAGAAAATATTCTGTATGTGTTAAAATGCCAGAAGAGGAAATCTCTGGTGAGATGAGTGAGGGTAGAATCGAGATGGAAGTGCAGCTGGAAGACAATTCAAAGGAGAAGTCATTTTTATTTGACACAGAGGAGAGCACCATACAAATGATTGGGATCCTCCTTGGATGTACTCCACCCGACTTCAACTTGAATCAAACCATTCATGTCTTTTCCAGTGGTAAAACTAAAGCCAAGAAAATCAGTTCCTCATCAATATCAACCCCTCCAGTTCAGTCACCTCAGCCTCCCTCTGCCTCCTTGAGTGGATCAGAGAGTAATGAGGGTGATCAATCTAGCTTGGGAGCAAGTGCAAGTGTCTACTGCCGAGTCTTCCATAAGCAGCTTGGTGGTTGGTTTGAGGCTCAAATCATCAGCCATAATGAACAGCGCCTTGTCTCCACAGTGGAAATTTTAGGTAAGATATTAGCCTAGTTATGTCAGCTTTTGTTCATATCTTGAATGCTCCAAATTATATTTGGGAGTAGTTTGCAGCACCATGGGCTTCTTTGCTGAACAAAGAGTAGCACAACTATTTGCAGCCTAAACTGCTCATAGAGTAGGGAAACTCCCTACTTAGTAAGGAGTTTAAGTCTCAAAAAGTGCTCCTCTCTATTTAATGATAGGCTCCATATGGCTGAACCAAAGCTTCCTAATGTTCTTCATAGTTTAATGATGGCTCTGACAGGCTTTGGTACGAAGCTGATTGTGCCTAGTAAAGGAATGTTAAGATCTGGAGGAGAGAAAGCTCGACAGAAACAAATTGATGAAGCCACAAAGGCAAGGGAAGGCTGTGATATGGAGTATGATGAGGAGATGGAGGAAGATGATGATGGAGAACCTCGAGAATTTCCCTCCTTTTGCAAGACCTGTCATAGTCAAGAAGAATCACCTCCTTCTGCAGATCATGTGAGCTTGATCCACAGCATGTTATTGATGACAAATGAAGTTTCTTGCATTCACATTTTGTCCCAAAATAAGAAAAGGAAATGGGAAGTTCTGAAAAATAGTTTATTTCAATATTGAGTTTAAATTCGGAGCTTACAGAAAAAACTGTGATATGTCAATGGTTCATAAATTTCCTCAAGCAATATCCATGGCAGGTTGAACACTGATATTTATGCTTGATTTAGTACTGAAGTAAATGCACTGCAAGAAGTACTAGTTATGGCCAAAACACCTTAGTTATTTTCATGAAAGCCACAGCCATAAAAGAGGACATAAGTTATAAGGTCATACTGGCTTATTCCATCTGCAGACTTTGCCTAATCAATTGGAACAGTACTTATAATCTCCAAAATTATTTTGCCATGTTGCCTTAATTGTGTGTTTGAGTGCTGCAGAAAGTTTTATGGTGGTGCTACCCTGGGAGTTTCACAAGTACATCACATTATTTTAGTCAATAATGTTTTTGGGAAAGCAAATGCTATAGAGGATTCTAATACACTGATTCCACAATAGTAATTTGGTATATGAGAGAGATGTTTGTCAAAAATGATTTTCACAAATATATACATTTTTCTTATACAGGGTTGGCATACAAAACTTGTCTATGTCCATGAACATCAAATAAAATTTTCATGAACCTTTCATTATTGTGGCAATCAAGTCAACCCACTGATGGGAAGTCATGCCACTAATGTAGTCTCAAATATATAATGAACTCTCCTGAACTCAGAACATATTAGGATAATAAAAGAAATATTTATCTGCCTATATTCTAATCCGTATGACCTTTTGCTGTGATGTGACCAATGTACTTAAAAATAAAATGGGGTGGGGTGTTGGGAGGTGCTGCTTCTTGCTACAAAACTCAATGGTTAATCTGGAAACAAAAATGAGTTTCACATAAGTTTTTTACTCTCTCACTTAAAATAACCTTGGAAATTTTGTGTTTCATTCTCTACTATAAAGCTTTCCTGAAAATTTTGTTGGACTGAGGCAAAAATAGTGAAAAATGAAAAAATGAAAAAATAGTGAAAAGTTGCCCAGTGGCACAATTTCTGATCCTTGAGTTGGGTTTACATGCTAACCAAATTCATTAAATGAGTATTTAGACTTCCATTTGACCTCTAAAGGAACCAATACTGCAATTTCAGCCAGTATTTGAAACCTTGACCTCACCATCTGTCATACTTTTTCAATCACTGGCATTTACCTTTGCTCATGGCTGCAACATGACCTAATGTACTGCATATTTTTTTATGATTCCTCAATGTTTTATTTTTTTCCATGAAAGGGTGAAGTGAAGGGTTCAGGAGATAATGGCACAGTGTTTCAACCATGTATCTATCCTCCTTTACCAGTCTTTGATGGGGCTGTCAATCTGTCATCTGTGGTGAGTGTTGTCCTTTGGGGACCTTTTGCATTTCCTAAGAAAAAAGAAAGTGAAGAGGATACAAATTCATGAATCAATGTGTCCTTTCCCCATAGCCTCCGTTCTTGCCAACCATGGAGCCCACCTATGATCTCCCTCTACCAAGTAGCTTACTTGTAAGCTACTTTTCTTTATTCTTTGATTTTTATGAGCATCATTTCACTTGTGATCTCACACCATTTCTCAAGTCATAGACGTTGAGGTAAATGCTAGAACCCTGTTGATTTCACGTTACCATTCCTTCAGACAAGCTCACCTCAGTTTTTCTTGTCAGAAGGAGGTCTCATTGCCACCACCTCCTCCTCTGCCAGATGAAGCTGTGCTAAAGGACCAAAATGCACTTCATTCCTTGCTACTGTCATGGTATTCCAATGGCTACCAGATTGGTATGTTTTGTGACTCCTTTTTACAATTTCAGTCATTAGGATTAACAGTGAAGTCTCTCTCTCTTTTTATTTTCCAGGATATCAGGCTGGGCTCTTACAAAGGAACCAGAAGACATAGCAATTGAACTCTTACAATGTTTGACCAAATAATTTTACATAAAACTTTTGATTTGTATGAGCATTTTGCCAATAAATTTCTAAAATGTTATGTGTTGGAAGATATACACTATGCCCCAATAAAAAATGAATCCACTTTATTCATCAACATATCTCTAACTAATATCACCTGTGTTTTGCAGGTTTTTTATCCACTATCTCTCATTATATTAGGAAGGATTTCTGCCAAATTACATCCCATATAGTTGGATAGTACTCCAGCTGATCAATGGTAGGCATGAAAAAGTTGAGGCTTGCAATGCAGTCTTGCTGATTGACAACTCAAGCAACCTGTGTCGTGTGCACACCACCACTTCAAGTGCAGTAATGTGCAATTTCTAGCTGAACTACATGTGGCAGCTCTTGCATTGTGTTGCAAGCTACAATTTCAACATCCAATATTTCAAATGGTTTGTGGGATATAAGGTATGGAGTTGTCTAAAGTAAAAAAAACAAACAGCAACTTTCACAAGCATTTGAAATGCCATTTGCAAAAAATAAAACATTAAGCTCAGTTGAGATTGGTAGGAGTTGTATTAAAAAATAAAGGTGAACTTTTTTTACTGGGCCTTGTCATAGATGCATGGTAGTATCATTGCAAGATGAGACTACTTCCATGTTAATAGTTCTCAGGGTTCTCCAGTTGGAGAACCAGCTTCTGAAAATGAAGCTCATGGGTTTGATGAAGCTGCAGTGTCTTTACTTTAGGGAAACTTTTGCAAATGCAGGCAAGGATTATGACATAGATAACTTACCGTGGATTTCAATTTCCTAGATGAGCAAATTTTTTTAAAGAGTTCTGAAATGTTTATCTTTCCCCAGAGAATCTTGCCTCTTCTTTACTTCATGTTATTTACTACCTGCTGTATTTTGTTGAGGGGCTTTATTCTTGTCACCGCTATCATTGCTCTATGGGAATTTTTCTATGCATGAAGCATCACTTCATTAAGTGTATTTGTTTTTGAGAAACTGGGATTCCAAGCATAGAATCTTTTGCTTTCTTTGATGAGTCTGGGCTTGCTCAGGGAAGAATTTATATAGACTCATGATAGTTTTGCAGTGGTGCAACCAAGGGGGATGGTTCAGGGGGTCTGAACCCCCTCAAACGCCTGCTCATGATGGTATCTCTCTACTTCTCTATCCTCCTCTTCCCCAAGGGTGGGGGGACACTGAAAGATATGAGCAAATGACCCAAGAGCAAGGCTGGAAAGGCACAAAGATAGGAGGTGAAAGGTGAAGGTCATGCAAGTCACATGTAGCTTCTCACTTTAGTAAAGCGAATCTGTCAAGAAAGTGTCCTGCACGTGTGATGCTACTGAATATTTTCTGAAAACTGAAAGATGACAATTCAGGTAAAAGGCATGAATCATGTACAGGTTAACAAATTCCCAGTTGCATATTTGCACCATGAAATTTGGGCTGAACCCCAAGATTAATTTAGTTAATTTTAAGCTTTTTTAAGATATCAAATGTGCTTTTATCATTTAGAGTTTAAATTCCATTTCCACCATTTCGTAACATTTTTATTCATTTCATTTTCTTTGTTGGTGTGTTTGCACCATTTTGCACTTTTGTTGAGTATATCTCTTCTGATGAATTTGATAATAACTTCTTGCAGTCTTAAGACATTTGAAAGACATTAGAACTTACCCCTCCCTCAAACTTTAGGGCTGGTTTTGTAGTTTTGATTTTAACTGGTGAGCTTAAAATTTTCCCCCTGTTAGCAACATTCTGGTGGAGTAGGTTTTATTTTGATTCAGCTGAATCTCTTCTCTTGTGAGTGCAGTTTGATTTTACTGATTGAATTTGCATAATGGCAACACCAATTGGCACAGTTCTGTTCAACAGAGACACCTTCGTAAGTAACCATAACCTTGGATTGTTTATATTTTGGAAGAAATTATGAGAGAAAGAGCACGATGGGTTTTTGTTCTCCAGGATGAGTCATTGCTGGAGGAAGTATGGGATGATACAGAATTGATTCGCCAGTATGATGAGTCAATGAAGCCACTCAAGCGAAGAGTTGAGAGGGAAGTGAACAAGAAGTTGTCTCAAGGTCTCATCTCCATCCATATGGATCCTCTTCAACATGGAGAAATGGAGGATGCACCAGAATTAGATATGAGGGCCCCTGAATCTCTTCTTTCTAAGGGCTATAAGATGAAAGCCTCCAAAGCCCAGTCTAAGGGAGGCCCAGTTTCCCAAGATTTTCAAATACAAGCCACAAAGGTAAGTTAGCTCTTCATAAGTTAGCCCAAGGCTCTGGGAAGCTTATTTTTCTTTGAGATGTTGGGCCAGGCCATTTTTGCCCTATATTGATTTTACAGAATCTCCAGTTGTGATTCACTGTTATGGTATTCCAACCTCTGCTCGTTAGATTTCTTATTTTCTACAGAAAATTCATTGACTGCTTTTTCATTATCTCCTCACTTCATTTTCTTTGTCCACTGTCAAATTTTCATTACCTGGGTGACCTTAGAAGATATTGCAGAGAATGGTTTCTGGTGCAATTACAGGCAGTCTTTCCAATTGTGAAGAGGTCTGTAGGTCATGTCAAAGTGATACTGAGACTTCCATGGCATTCTGAATTCTTCAACTTTCATACCCCCACATTGGAACCTCTTAACTGAGAAATAACACATTTTGCCAAAATGCTGAAGCTCTGGCACTTTTTTGTCATGATTGTGAGAAATTCTTCATGGGTGTCTTTTTCTTTTGACACAGTGGCATATAGGTGATCATGTGTGTGCATTATGGGATGATGGGGAATGGTATGAAGCTGTGATTGTTTCCATTAACCTGGAGCAGCGTACAGCAGTTGTCCGATATATTGGTAATTATTCTTGTCATATTTTATTTATACAAATTCCTTTCATTAAGTCATCAGTTGTTAATATTCTGGAATGAAGGTTATAATGATGAAGACACAGTAGCATTACGAGGACTTCGGAAAAGCATGGGAGAGGAGCATCAAATTGCACAAGCCAGACAAGTATGCAAAGAAAGAGGTGTTGAGGTAAATAATTATTTCTTTTATTTTCTGTTTTAGTGGGTATTAGATTTAAATTCATCAGTGTGATGACCTTTGGATGCCAAAAGTTTTCAGAGGAGGAGCATGACATTGAAGGTGAATTCAGGTTGAAGAAGACAAAGAAGCCTAAGAATTATTTGCCCAAGGAAGTCCACCTTCCAAATCTTCCACCTTTCCCAACTGTGAGTATCTTTGTAGGGAGGTAGGTAGACCTTAATCCCTCAGTTGGTGAATTGAAGAACTTGTGAGAACATACTGAGCCATATTTTAAAATTAAAATTTAGTTAATGCTAATTTCAAGTTTCATCTGTCATGTTTCATTTGGACAATAAAGTTTTTCAATTGATGCATAAATAGCTCTCATTGAATACCTTGACTATTTTGCTAATGCTGGTTGATGAAAATCTCAAACTTTGCACAGTCTCATCAAAAACAGAATTTGATGGCATAATGCTACTTGAACCAAGACCTTTAATAGCTTTATTTTTCCAGGGCTATCCCCCACCTCCATTACCTGGAGATCCTCTGCGAGATTTGAGTTCAAAGACCCCGAGTAAAAAAGCTGCCCTGCATTCCATGCTCATGGCATGGTACATGAGTGGCTACCACACTGGTAATAAAAAAGGCTCCTTGTCTTGCTACAGCTACAGTAATTCTCTTGCATACAATTCTGTCTTCACCATATTGATTCTGTTGTTTGTCAAAGGATTCTACCATGGTGTGATGGCAGAGAAGAGGAAGGACAAGAAGAATGTGAAAGGAAGGACTTCATGTGTCACAGAAGATGCCTCTTAAAGATCCCCTGTATTTCTGTGTGGTGGTTATGTTATACCAATGCCATTTCTTGAATAATCTCTGTTTGCATTTTATATAGTATGGGTATCTTTTCTCAGATGCTTGGAGGTTATGCAAGGAATAACTTTGCATTTATTCCATCCCTTGCAGACCTTTCATATAAGTTTCAATGTATGATGTGTATTTAGATATCATTTGAGTGAAGTTTCAACAATTGGGAGATCTTTTGTTGATAGATAGGCAATAGGCTTGGTCCCTATCCCAGGTGACCATTGAGTCTTAAGGGTACATTCTGGTACACGACAGGGTGGTCACTGACGTGGGTATTTATACAGTGTACTTCAAAAGTAGTTAGAACTCATAATTGATGGAGATCAGAGTGGTTCAGCTTTTAGCTTTGCCATTTGATTTCACTCCATCTTGCAGCATCTCATGGCATTGGCATACCAACCCAGAATCAGGATTCATTGCAACGATCATTGTGATGTATCTTTTCGATTCAGCAGCAATACGATTGCAGCACTTCCTAATTTCTGCTTGGCCTAAGCTGCTTTGCAAGTAGAGATTCAAGCCTGTTTCTGTTTATCAATCCAAAATCATTGTGTTTCTCCTTCGTGTCTCATTAATCAGGTGACATGTCGAGGGCGAGAAGTCGAGTTGGAAAAAGTCTAATTCGCTTCCATTCTTGCCATGAGGAAGTAAACGACGGAGAGGTTGGTCGAATGCACTACGCATTTGCTCGATACCGGTGAAAAGAGCCGAGAAATGTCGCATTGCGATTTGCCTTCGCGACTCCTGCTGTCCGGATGGTAGTTGGCAATGAGCTCGTTTTCAGTCGCGATTGCTAACAACTGTGGACGAGATTTGATCTGAAGATTCCTCCGTTCTCGAAGCGACTGACCTGAATTTCGACCGTTAACCGCTTTATTGCCACGTCAGAGAATTCCGTGAACGCAGCACGTTAGTCATTTTCATGTTGAAAGTTCGAAAGGGAAGCCAATGCTGAGATGGAGCGGTTTCCAAACACGTTTTCGCTTCTGTTACGGGTCGCGTTGCCGATCAGATAGCGATTCTCATCGTATCGAACGCACCGACTCCGAAAGGAGCGATGGAAAGACAAGGACCCGTAAGGACCGGTCGGAGAGGAAACGAAGGACGAATCCCGATGAGGGCGAGGCGCGAGACGACGTGCACGGATGGGTCGTTCCCTCCTGACGACGAAAGGCAACGGGACGCGATCGCAGGGATGCTCGGTTCTTCCGAGGCGATTCTCGCGGGGTCGGATGGGATGCCGTGCGGCGATGCTGCGTCGCTCGGGGTCTCATGCTTCGACTACGATGCCGCAAGTCCCAAGCTTTTCCTTTTTAGTCTTGTGCACACGCTGGAAACCCACGGGAGATCGTCGATTCTGACGAGTGTGCTCATGCATGACCCTGGTTCGTAGGTCTAGAATCATTAAGGAAAAAAAAGGGGTTCTTTTTGGACCGATTTGGGTCGATTGGCCCTTGATTGAATGCAAAATGCTGTAAAGTTAGCCGAGAGGCCGTTCGGCATCCGTGCCTCGTGACAATTGTGGGATTCGGGTAAAATCTCAGTCGCGCCCGCTAGTTTATGAAATTACCGCTTTTCCAAACGCGTTCCCATGACGTATACCAGAACTATAAAATGGACCTGAAAATGAATGGCCCTGATTTTATCATCGAATGTTCATCCCTCTCGATTTACGGTGGGGGTTTCACTCGATACATTTTTTCAAAGCGTTTAAATCTTCTCTTTTTCTTTAAATTTATTAAAACAGATATTTCTATTTTTCTCATTTCGTTAAGAGCCGTTTCTGTACCTTCCTTGCGCAACCTTTTCTCGTGCTTGAGAAAAATGTTGGCTAGAAGAAGAGACAATCAGGGAGGCGTCTTCGAGCATTCCAAAGTTGGCCTACCCGTAAACTTAATTCGCAGAATGTTCATTAAAGTTTCGTTTGAGGAGAGCACGCGTTCTACGCAGGTGTTTTTGCTTTCGAATGAAAAATGACGGCGCGAAAACAGTTTCGCCACCAAAACTTTCCTCGATGTTTTGGCGTATTTCGGAACCGCCTTCATCCACTCGATGGCCGCTGGGATGATGAGCGGCGACAGCGACATCGACCGTCGAGATCCCTCAACCTGGATGCACAAGGCATTAGGAGCTCTCAGATTCACCGAGGAGACGGGATGGAGCGCTGCCACTTTTACCGGGGGTGTGCTGCACGCTATGATTTCTCGCTATAGATATTCAATGTCGAGAGATAGACTAAGGATCTCGAGGCCGCCGATTCCCAGTGCCAATTGGCTTCTGCGAAAACTTAGTTCGATGCGAGTGAGATTTCCTGAAGCTATTGGTCGGTATGCGGAAAGCAAAAACTGGTTTCTCTCGGGAGAATCGCTTCCTAAAAGTCATCGGGCGATCGCATCTCCATCGAGCCACTCGACGACAGGGGAGACTTCTGCATAAAGGATTTTCATTCTCTGAATATTAAATTCGTTCCTTACGCGAACACAAAAAGGGAAACAATCTTAAGAGGCCTAATTCTTAGGAATCCTAAGGGATTTTTCTCGTAGGATTCTTTTAGGAATCTCATACTGTAGGATCCTATCAGAATAATCTCAACATATCGCAGCGAATGGACTCCATTCTCAGCGAATGGCGTCCTCCAGTTCAGCGTTTCAGAATTTCTTTGCTCAAATTTTGCATTTCGAACATTATGAATAAATGACGACACGCCAGCAACGCTCCCTATGAGAGATGCTTTTCTTTATTGCATAACGAATGCCCTTGGTGCACCAAAACGACTCCCAAACTTTCGTGGAACTGTGGTGCATTGTTTTTGTTCTAGAATGTCATAATTCCTCCAACCGACTTTATCACCATTGGTACTTGGAACTCTTCTTCAGTGGATATAGACGGGACTCTATCCTAGACTCCAGCGCTATTTTTTAAATTATGTAATATCTAGTTTTCCTCGGTAAAAATTGGTCGTTTGATCGTTCCAGTTCATTCCGTTTTTCCTACGATATGTAGTGCACCCTGCGTTTTTGACACTTCAGTGATTTAGCAAAAAAAAAGCTGGACCTGGGATTCGCGAACTCATTTCCGAAACACGAGTCTAAGAGGTAAATGAAACACTGTGACTGTATGGGTATCGAATTGGATGCGACGATGGGTTGGGACGAACGACTTCGCGGATTCGTTGAAATTATGAGAGTGCGATGATGTGAAAATATTCGTCTCAAATAGTCGAGATTCTCAAGACACGGAGGTTTCTCTGTCGACAGGAGACAGTCGAAGGGGGGGGGGGGAAGGAAGGACTCCGCGCTTCTGCTCTGCGGCAGGTTCTGGGGATCTTGGAGGACCGGAGCAGCTGCATTCTCTCGATTCTGGGTGTCCGTGTCGTATCCTCGAACCTGCATTGAGATAACGTTGTGGTTCTTTCGCATCCTACCTATTACCTGACGTGTGGTAGGGTTTGGTAGGAGCTTGTAATGGTCGAGAGTGGTCTTGTTCCCGATTCGACGAGTTTTACAAAATGATGTCATTTCCAAAGAAAATATGTTCTTTTAGTGGGCATGAAGATGCTGGCACGATCGTAGAGGAAATTCTACTGGAAGATACCGAGAAGAAATCAAGGATAGTCATAGAAAGCGAGCATTATTACCTGGATGTTCCGCCGTCCGTGTAACGAGACGATGAGAAGGGCTTGGGGGGGAAGAGGCAATGTCGATCGAGAATGCTTCTCGAAAGTGAGGGCAGACCGGTAGACAATGTGACACCGATGCCTCATTATAGTTTGAATGTGGGGAGAGAACTGAATCAGTCGATGCAACATTTTTCGATTCTTTCACCTCCACACCATGTGGCTCCATGGAGAGGGAGACAGCACGAGACAGTGGAGGAAGAAAGGAAGACGCGGGCCTGCCGTGACCTTGACCTGTCAGACCTTCAGACAAGTAAGAAGCAGATAGCCCGACACTCCCCCCCCCCCCCGCCCGGATCATCCAACCCCACTGGGTCTGCCTAGCTCCTTCTCAGTCTGAATCTTGGCATTGGGTTGGCTGCTCGGATAATCGCACGTCTTCAACAGCCGTCGACCTGCTCGCGTGAACGACCAGGTATGTGGATCCGTGCATCCCATGGACTCCAAGGAGTCCTACTATTTAGTACGAGAGACGATAGGAGACGATACGAGAGTACGATAAGACGGCATGAAACTTTTTGCGAGTCGGGCCAAGTCCTACGAGTAAATTGTGAAGGGTGGAAGGCATGAAGTTGATCGCTTCGATAAGGAACGTCCCTCGTGAACTGTCGTTTTCGAATGTAGCATCTCGCTGGAGTGGCCATTCGTCTTTTTTATATGGCTCCCTTTATGCACTCTGTATTCGAAGGAGTCAAATGATTCTCCTTTCGATGCTCTTCATACAATACTCACTGGATGCAAGAAAGGGTTAGATGTGAGACTCCGTTCCAGTTAAGGGGAAAAAAATGGCTCGCCTTGAGCTTCTCTTTGGTTTCTTGCTCGGGTGAATCGAAAATTGCACGGATTGCAAGGTCTTATGGCATGTGGATGCCCATTTTTCAAACTGCGTGGTTTATCGATATAAACCTGTGAGGATGAATTGTGAGGAGTCGGGGAGGGAATCAGTTAGGCTTTTGTACATCTTGTGAATACCATTTACCCCTTTTAAGCCCTGTCTTCGCCTTGTTACTACAGCAGTGCAAGGGGTGAACAAAGTGTTCCGGGACTGAATTTTTTATGACGCTGTAGTGATTCTTTCCAATTACTGATGGTTATATCCTTCAAAGTAGTCCTCTTCGGCATCTACACAAATTTCCCGGCGTTTCTTCAGCTGCTGGAAACATTGCTGACCCTTTTGGAATCACCAGCAGTGCTCGCGTCGCGTTTACAATTTTGCTTTGAATGCCTGAAATATTAATTTCGGCACACTCTTTAGCTTAGGACAAGAAAAGAAGAAAATCCTAGGAGCAGGGCCTGTCGAGTTGGGTGGCTTATGAAGCACGGAGATTGCGAAATGGCTCAGAAACCGCTGAAATCGGAAAATAAGAAAATTTCAAGACAGCAGCGCTACGAACGCGCCACGAGTGCTGCCGGTGATTCCAAAAGACGCGTGTCGGCGATTATTGAAAAACTGAATAAACGCAGGAAAATTTGTGCAGATGCCGAAGAGGACTACTTTGGAGGATGGAAGGACATCAGTAGTCGGAAAGAGTCACCACAGCGCCATAAAAAATTCAGTCCCGGAACCTTTTGATCATCCTTCGTATGTTACCGAGTATAACGCATCGGTAGTGGAGGCCTGGAATATACAGGGTGTCCCAAAAGGTATAGAAACATCTTTAAAATATCTCTCGCCCAAGTCATGTCTCAAATTAAATTAAAACAGTAAAATGAAGTGCAATTTAATCATTTTTCAACATTTATTGCAATTCCACTTGGGCACCATTTGTGATTCTGTATATATCTAAGCTCTTGCCAGACCTTATGCAGAGTATCAGGCATAACTGTCTGGATAGCTGGGACGATTCTATTCGTTAGATCTTGATCGATTGTCCACTTTTCTTTAGTAAGCGATGTCCCTAGCATAGCCCACAAGAAAAAGTCCTCTGGGGTTAGTTCAGGTGATTTTGGTGGCCATGGAATATTCAAGTTGGGATTTTAAACTGGGTGGACTGCGGTTTTGAAATCAGTCTATAGACTGATGTCTGATGATGACATATGTCAAGGACATTGCTTACTCAAGAAAAGTTTACTATCTCCAAGATCTGAAGAAAAGAATTGTCGCAGCTATCCAGACAGTCACTCATGATACTCTGCATAAGTTGTGGTAAGAGCTCGAACATCGTTTGGACGTCTACAAGGCCGTGAATAGTGGTCATTTGGAATTGCAATAACAGGTTTTAAAATGTTTGAGTTCCACTTTATTTTACTGTTTTAATAATTTTATTTGAGGCATAAGTTAGAGAGATATTAATTTTAAAAATATTTCCATACCTTTTGGGACACCCTGTACAGTATATCAGTCTGGTTTGATTCGCACCGCAGCCGTAGGATGCACCGTTTGGAAAACGCTTCGCCAGCTCCTCGCCAGTGCTTCAAAGGCTTCCATACAAGCTTGTATGGAAGTGAAGATAGGCTTGTGTGGAAGCCGTTGAAGCACTGGCGCTATCTTCGTTGGGGGATTAAAACCGGATTCGGGTGCGGAGGAAAAAAAAAGCGCCGGGTGTTTCAGGTTTTATATCAGGAAATCGGTCTTTTTCTTCGGCGGGGTATTTTCTAATTATCCGATAATGCAGCTTTATTCACCGGATTTATAATGCATTTTCTCCGAAATAAAGCTGCATTATTGGATAATGCTCTGTTCAAAAATCCATCCTAAATTTTTTTTTTTTATTTACAAATTTACAAATTTTCAAATTGTCTTCCATCTGGTTTAGCAAGAAAAGTGCTTTGAAGATTGCGAGAAAAATCCTCGCCCTTCGCGAGTCTCTCCCCGTAAGAGGATTGCCAGATCGCCGATCGTTTTGCTCCGAATTTCTCGCCGGTCGTGATCGTGGTGTTGCCTCGGGCAGGCGCGTGTCGACGTTAGCGTTGGGGCTGCCGACCTCATCGCCGAGCGATGCCTAAATTTCACGTCTTCGTTGGTTTCATCCACACTTTCCGAAACTCTTGTAGATTGGCGAAACTCGATTCGTGAGACCCTTGTCGGTGTCTGGGACGAGCCCCCCCCCCACGATGGGACATCGAGGAGAGAATTTCCAAACGGACAAGAGCCGATTCTGGTTGGGATTCTCGAAATCGCATGGAAATGGAAACGATTGCACTTCGCAACGATACAGGAATGGTGAGTGGGCTCTGTATCCAAGCATTTGACGAAAGAACGGCGGTCTAACGGTGTGGAACCACTTCGGCCCGCCCGAAGAAACGACTGGAATGAGTCGCGCGTGAAATCCTCTTCTAGAATGGATATATTACTCGAAGCCGGGAGTCGTTCTCGGAATTTCGTGGGCCCAAACACCTCGGCGAGCTCGCAGAGAATCGAGGCCACGGCGAGAGGCAACGAAGCAGCCGATACGAAGGAGGGTCAGAGACGAGAAACTTTAAGTTCGAGTGTTCCTCGCGTTCCAAAGCATGCATAAAGATGAAAATGAAGTTTGCCTCGAGGCCCCGGAGCGTTCGACGATTGGCTCCTTCGAATCCCCACGTTTTATGAGATTCCTTCCAAAATTCGATGAACTCGACATTCCTCGACGGCTCGAGAGCATTCGACTCGATTCAGCTAGTTCGAGGATATCGATGAATGCGTATCTTTTTTCTAATTGTACGCGAGAGATATTGGAAACGAAGCGCCCCTGGGGTTCAACTTTTCCGTAGCATATGGGATTCAAATGAGAGAATTCGCTTATTTCCCCCCTCGTGTATGCTTTTTTTTTCCCCTCTGCATTTGTCCCTTTTTTGTTGCAGTTTTCCAATCTTGTTTCCCTCGATGCTCGAGGAAACTTGATGCTCCTCGTCCACCGCGGGTTCCCACGCCTCGGCAAAGTCCAAGAATCGACGGGTGGACTTTTGAAGAGAGCACTATCCGATAATGCAGCTTTATTTACCGGGTTTATAATGCATTTTTTCTGAAATAAAGCAGCATTATCGGGTAGTGCTCTCTTCAAAAATCCACCCTACTTCTCGACTGCCTAAAAGAAAGGACAGTTTTTTTTAGGAGCATTCTCGTCTCAATTTGATCCATTCTCGGCAATTACCCGGTCTGAGTATACTTTTCGATTATGATCGAAATATCAGATAACTCGATCATCATAACTTCGATGATAACTGCCGTCACGCTGGGATAGGCCCCCCTCTGTCGTCGAAGGTGGCTCCTTGCTAAACTTCAATTATCCCATGTGTCTTTCACGTGGACAGTTCCTCCATTGTATATTCCTAAATTTTCCACCTCGACCGTTTGGAGACATAGCCCAGCAGTCTTCTTCTTTCGTGTGGATGATAGAGCAGCTCTTTTTTATTTTATTTTTTAAATTTTATTTATTTATTTATTTTATTTTATTTTATTTTTTTATTTTTTATTTTCAGTCACAGGTGTATTTTAAGATTTTTGATCCACTCGATTGCTTCAGGAGAGGCGGAGTGGACTTCCGAGATTCCACCACCGAAGGCGTAGATGCAACATTCGTTGACGATGTGATCGACGGTTTTCTGGTCGTGACCGCAGTCGCATCTCGCACTGTCTTTGATGCGCCATTTGTGCATCAGGTGTCCGCATCGTCCGTGTAGGGTTCTGATGCGGTTGATGGTGGTCCACTGGCGGCGAGGAAGGTCGAAACCCGGAGGTTCGGTGGTGGGATCCGGGACGAGGCTTTTGTTTTTTTACGTCCGCCGAGACCCATTCTTGTTTCCACCTCTCTTCCTCGTTGATGTTGGCTGCGCGAAGAGAGGTCGCTTCGGTCCAGAACGGCCGTCGCGAAGAGAGGCGGTTTGGAGGTATAGGGTCCAAATCTCTCCAGATCAGGAGGTCTTGGTATTGTATGACCTTATTGTATTCCCGCAGTGTTTCCGTTTGGCGTCGTACTTGCGGCGGAGAGATGTGTGCAAGCACCGGGAGCCAGCACGTTGGCGTTGACTTCAGCGCACCAGTAACTGTACGCATGGCGATGTTGAGCTGCGTGTCGACGTGTCTGGTGTGGACGCTGCAGGGGAATACTGGGCAGCAGTATTCCCCTGTTGAGTACACGAGGGCGAGTGACGCTGTCCGCGCGTTGCAGCCCCAACTGGTCCCAGCTAGTTTGTGGACTTTGTTGTTGCGCGTCTTCATCTTGTTGCTCACCTGCACTAAGTGTTGTTTGTAGGTGAGGCTCCGGTCGAGGACGACGCCAAGATACTTCGGCAGGGATTCGTGGGCGATGGTCTTGCCACAGAACTCGAACGGAGGGTCGTTTTTGCCTCAGCATTGTTAAGATGGAACGCTGAGGATACGGTCTTCGTCGGGTTCGGTTTCAGCCGCCAGTAGTGGAAGTAATCTTCCATTATATTCAAGTCAGCATTGAGGGTGCCTTGGCCCTGCGTCAGTGACGTCGCATGGGTGGCGAGGGCGACGTCGTCCGCGTAAGCGAACTTGCGGCTCTTCGTGGCCGGCATATCGCTGGTGTAAAGGTTGAACAGGGCCGGTGCTAGGACCGAGCCCTGTACCAGGCCATTTTGGAGTGTTCGTGGGCGGCTGCATTGTTTTCCGAGGTGAACTCTGAACTGGCGGTCGCTGAGCATAGTGGCGATGAGGCGGACCGTATTTTCGCACTTGGTGGTGGTGGCGAGCTTCAGGAGAAGACCGCGGCGCCAGACCGTGTCATAAGCTGACGACAGGCCGATAAAAGGCAGCTGCGGTCTTCTTTCTCCGTTGGAATCCGGCCTCGATGTGAGTGGTCAATGCCAGCACTTGATCGGCACAGCTTCGGTGTGGCCGGAAACCTGCCTGTTCCGGTGGTGTGGTGGCATCCAGGACCGGGGCCAGGATCGCTCGCTCCAGCAGCTTATAGGCTGTGCAGAGGAGCGATATTGGCCGATAGATTCTCGGGTCATCGGCGCCTTTACCTGGTTTGAGGAGCGCGATGACGTTTGCTTTCCTCCAGGGTTTTGGCAGTTTGGCGGTGGCGATGATCTTTGTGAAAAGCTTGGCAGACCAAGCTCTTTCTTTGTCGCCAAGATTCTTCAGGAATTCGGGGTAGATCCCGTCGATTCCTGCTGCTTTGCCGGCTTTTGTTGCTGCAATGGCAGCTTTGATTTCTTCGGGGGAGACCGAGGCGGCAAGGGTGGAGGAGTCCTTGTCGCACTCCAGAAGTGCTTTTTTGGTCGCGTCCCGGACATCACGGTGCGATTGTTTGCTCCCTGTTGTTTTGGCATTGCAGACTAGCTGCGTGGCAATGCTGTCTGCGCTCGTCTTGGGCGGCTGATATTCGGCCATAGGGGCCTCTCCGAGTCTCCGCAGGAGGCTCCAAGCTTTGCGGCTCGAGTGCGTTAAGTCCAAGGACTCCATGAGCTCGGCCCATCTTGTTTGCCTAGATTGATCCAGGGAGTCCAGCAGCTTTGTTGCCACATCAGGGTTGCCGCTCTTCTGGTATTCCCTGTAGAGCCCTTCTGTTTCAGCTGTTCACCCTGGAGTGTAGGACTTCTGGAAACCGCGCGGGATGGTTTTCTTCGCGGCATTCATCACGAGCATGACGAATTGCTCGAATTTGTCGGGGTTTGTGGAGATGTGGTGGATGTTTTTTTCCACGGCGGTCGTGTAGGCGGGCCAGTCCGCCTTCCGGAAATTCCAGCGCGGTGTCGGTGCGCTAGCTATCACGGGAATTGTGTGGCCGATTTCGATGACCGCTGGTCTGTGTTGGCTATGCGGGAAGGAACCCAAGATCGTTCGGGTCGCTGGGAGGGGCCTCCCGCTTGCATCGGTGGAGACGAAGCTCAGCAGTTACCGACGGAGACCTCGTGTCTTCCTTGCAAAAAAGGATTGGAAGATGGAAGAGAGTTGTGATGGTCCTAGGCCTCGTGTAAGGCGTTTTTACTCGATCGATGAAACAGCAGCTCTTAATAGAATATGGGGTGACAAGCATACCCAAGCATTGTTCGAAGCTGGAAAAGTGAGGAAGAAAGCCATCTGGATATCCGATCTTCGGTTTTGATGGCCTGGAAAAGGGCCAGAGATGACTGGATTTGTCGGTGGTAAAGTTAGATGTCGCTCTCAATTACGATTTCGGTCTAAGTATGAAAATTCAATGAGTTATATGGGGTCCTTGAGGGCTATCGAGTTATGATGATCGAGCTATCAGTTATTTGGGTCTAAGTGTGCTTTTCGATCATGATCGAAAAGTATACTTAGACCGGGTAAATTGCTTCCATTACGGCATTCTACATGCATTTGCATAGATAAAATATGAAGAAAAATTTGAAGAGGAATGCCTTAAAATAAATGTCTCTCACCTAATGCTACTCGCGGAGTGTTCCACATATCGTCGGGTGAGGATAATTTTGTTAAGAAGTTCAAAAAATGTCCAAAACTGAAAGTTTGGGAAGCATGAACTACTTCGGAGTTTGATGCAGTTAAACAAAAAATACATAAAGTTTGCAGAATTGCATATTTCATCTACTGAATTAAATAAATGCTCGACCTGCTATGTCACGAAAAGAATTTTGTCCATGTTGAATGGTATGAATATACCATGGCTAAAAAAATGTTGGCTTAGAAGAGAATAATCCTCACCCGGCGATATGCACCCATTCTCTATCCTGCCCCCCTCTCGCCGCTCTTGCCCTCTTGCGGTGGCATGAAGAACCTCACTTTTCCAGGAAAGGAAGCTCTTGAAAGGTGCATGCGCAGTCACTTCGTCCGATCGAGGCCGGGATTCCTCCAGAACCGCTCGTCGATGAAGAGAGGACCGAGCGGGAACTCGCTCGGTTGGGCTCGGTCCTCCGCGTCCGGACCCCTGGAGCCGAGGCCTTCAGGGACCTAAGAGGGAGGAACGAGGAGGAACTGGACGAGAGGTGGAGGTCGACCTTCCGCCTTGGAGGTTTTCCTGGATCGTCGCGTCTTCGAGGTAGGGAATTGCGAAATCACCGACGATGTGGAAAGCCTCAATGTTCTCATGCCTTCGTACTCCGAGATGCTTTTTAAAATACACTGGTTTCCAAAATCTAAGGAACAAATAGATTTTCCCAAGTTCCGCCCCCGTCATGAAAATGGTCGAAACATACAGGAATATGTAAATCAACGATGCTACGTTGCCATAGCACGTGCAACGTGGTGGAGATCGTCCGCTGACATTCGAATCACGTGTCTTTAAAAGACGGCGCTCTGAGAGGGGGTGGCACAGTTCACGTTTGGCTGGCAAGTAGTTAATATCGAGATACCCGAATCCTGAAAACGACCGAAAGGAACCATCTAACAGCCATTGAGATGGCGCGCCGTTGCGCCTGCCGGATCGCAATCGTTTGCGGGGATCGTCCGGCCGACGTCAAACAACACATTCATTTATGGCCAGTTCATCCACAACATTCACATGGTGTTTGTCATATCACGGATTTTCAATGAGTTTCTTAAGTTTTGGAAACCATTTTATAGATAAAGGGTCTTTTGCTATTTCCTCTCGGCTCAAAATGTTCCTGACTTTAGCTGAAAACCCTCTGTAGAAACGCGTGAAACTTGGGGAGCCCTTCCCCGAATACGAGATGAACTCCCTGCAACCTGTTAATTTTAAGCTCTACGGGCGTCTGCGAAGTCCATTCTGGAGGAGAGTTCTTTGAGCCATTCCTCAACTCTTTCGAGAGTGGGTGCTGTCGCACGCGAAAGCCGTTCGGCAAGTTTCCGCAGCGTGCCGGCGCAGCGCTCGATTTTGGGAATGCCGGTGTTCCGATAAAGCAGCATATTCCATTGCAACAAAGTAGAAAAAAGACATGAAAAACTAAAATTTTCCTGCCGGGTTTCTTTGATCGCCGCGACCTTTTAGAGCAGACGTACGCTTTCGCCTCGCCTTCCGTCGGAATCGCTCAGAGGAAATGTCCGTTTCATCGCATCGAGGAGTCCTTGAGCAGACGGCCGGTCGCGAGGGGAATGCCCTTCCGCGAGCAAATTCCCGATTTCGAGAGGGAAGTCGGCGAGTCGTGCAGAGGGGACGCTGTGTCGTTCGAAGGACGTAACCTTTCGGAGTTGCGAGACCGAAGAAATGGAAGAACGTTGCACCGCGGCAGGGTTTTCCGGGTAGGTTTTCGTCTAATTCGCGGTCGTGTCGGTCTCGTCTACGGTGCCCATGTCGTCATCGTCGGGGAGGACTGAGTTGAGTTTATTCACTCGTTCCGTCTTCGGATCGACTTTGTCCATCTCCACTGTTTCGTGGGAATGAACTGTCGATATTCTATTGATACTTTGCGCTCGTCCATCCATGTTACGTAGAGCACGAACACGGACACGTTCGGCGGAGCGATCTGACTTCTCTCCCGGCAGGAGAGCAGTCGCTCTCTCTTCTCTCCTGCCATTCGCCGATTGTCTGGACCTACACGGCTCCGCATTTCGTATTTGTTGGCGGTGGCGTACCACGTCTGTTCTTTCTCGGAGTCCTGTCGTCTTTTGTTCCAATTTTAAATCTAGTTCTGGCGCCGAGTGCCGGTCATCGACGTGAATCTCGATGAAGAATGGCATCGTCGATCCCATCACCTCTGATGTAGGCTCGGACACATCCGTGTCGTTGGTACTGCCTTTGCATGTAAATATGCCGGAAGGAGCTTGCGTGACGAAACTCGTTCCGGGAGATACGTATACGTGACACCCTCCAGGAAAGAAGAGGCAATCTAATACTTTGATAGCCTCTTCTGATACTTTGATTGAACGAGGCCGAAAGTTGTGGTTGCTGTCACTCCTAACTAGGGCTGTCACGATAGCAGTTTTCAGAACATCGATGCATCGACCTAAACTATCTATAGTGTATCGATGCATCCGGGGGGGGGAGAGGATTCCATATTTTCTCGCTGCGATCGGAGCGCGGACCTCTATCCGGCTTCCATAATCTCACGCTTGTGATCGGGGGTGCAAGGGGAATGTGTGACCTTCGCAAAGAGTAATGAAACCTACCATGCCTCCAACTATCGAAGATGACATCCATTCATCGATAAAGAGTAATGAAACCTACCATGACTCCAACTATCGAAGATGACATCCATTCATCGATGGATGCATCAGGACAGCCCTAATTTTCTTCGTTCTACCCTGTCTTTGGACATCGGCACCGGCAGATAGGATAGGATGGTGCCATACCGGCGGTTGCCGAAACATCGGTACAGGCCTAGAATAAGCAACGTCCATGTAAAAAATTCACATTGATTTCACCTTAAGTAGAGATAAAACGCCCAAGGCAAGTTAAAAATTAAGAAAGTTAAGCCTGCATACTGAAGTGATAGACAGGAATATAGAGAGGGGATTAACGTTTCGAAATCAAGGGAGTTTAAGAACAGTCCACTTCCGCAGCATGCACCTCATGAGATCGAGCCGGAGACTGAAACTGAAGATAAAAAAATATTCTTGGGCTTCCCCCCCCCCCTCTTTTCCCACTTCCTGTCTCCGATCCAACCTTTTTTTTTCCCTTCCCGTCTTTCATATAGTCAGTCCCAGCATTTCCAGAATTTGATTGTGATAAGAAATTGCTCGCCCATGCGGGTCACGCCGCTTCTTCCTTTCCCCGCCCGGACGGACTGTATTGTACAGTACTTGCCTCAATCCAATGGGACATTTCCCCTTTAAAATATTTTGCCGAAGCATCACGATGGTCGAAAAAAATATCGATATCTCCAACTATCGATAGTGGTATCGATGGATCGATCTATCGTGACAGCCCTACTCCTAACGCGAGAGGCCTACGATGCTATGCCATTCTAGGCCATAGGTAAGGCCATGAAAGTGTTGGAAAACGTTTAATCTATTTATTCCTAAAATAAATTCATTTTTATTCCTTCCTCCATTCATTCCTTCATTCGTAATTTATTTGTGAGGTGTGGTCTCGATGATAACATTAGCTGGACGGCAACACTTGCGAACTTCTCGAGGTTTGAAAATTTCTAACGTTTAGTTTGAACGGAACTGTTTCGTGTACGTAGACATTTTCAAATTTCCGCCCATGTGACAGCCGGCGTAGCGGCCTGCAGCCGCTAATCCGAGTTCGTTTTCTCGTCAGTGTCGGTGCCCACCCCCAGGCAGCGCGCCGATGGAGACTGCGATGGGAGGGATCTGGCCTGGAAACGGGGAGAGCGGGGAGGAGGATGCAGTACTGGAAAGTGTGGCATCCTTGCCAATTTCGGAGATGGGGATGTTTGAAGGATGTCGAGGTTTAGTCTGTCGGGAGTTCGTGTCGAGTCCGAGAGTGTAGCCTTCTCTCGATTGCATATCGAGTAAAACGTTAAAAAGCTCCATCTCCGTCCACGATGTCCTCTTCTTCACGTGGGGCACGATCAGAGTCCCTCATCCCATTGATGCCCTTCCGATTCTGTAGCTTTGAACGGTCGGGGCTCCGTGCTTTTTCGACGAGACTTTCAGCAAGCCGATTTGCATAGCGATTCGTTTCACGCACGATTGCGTCCACGAAGTCCCCCCCGAAAACGACGACGATGACGACACCTCAGCAGTAGACCGGTCGTCTAGCACCGATGCCGGATTCACTCCCGTTTCCTCCTAGAAGCTCTGGGTCATCGGAGAGAGGCAATTCCCGTTCGAGCGCACCCGTGTCTTCCTCTTAGCGTTTCCTTTTTTCACTTATTACGCCGAGCCACAAACGCGCAACTCGGGCAGTTAGTCAATAAGTGAGGTGGCCCTGCCTGTAGCCGCAGCTGTTTCCCTGACGGTATCACGCGCGAAATTTCGCATGGACGAAGCCGAAATTCGAATATGGCACGATGCTCTGCGATGCCCTTCACGCGTGAGAACTCCATCCATACGACACCACCCTCTTGAAAGGGTTCGAGTAACGAGGGACGATTGAATTTACGCTGAGCTTTTTTTCCCTGTTTGTATGCAAATTTTGTTGCAGATAGCGAGTCCTCCGAATACGGGGAGAGCGCAGACTCGAGCAGGACTCCGCGAAGCCGAACTCCGCCGCGCCGACCGAGGACGACCCCAGCCTCCCGAGTCCGGTTTATCTCGCGACATCCCCGGCTAATTGTCGTGTCGACGTTTCGAGAGCGACGATTGGCTTCGTGATATCTCTGTGTTCAATAAAAATTCGGTTTTTCGTGCAGTGGTTCGATGCTTGCCGCCTGACCCTTCGGTCGCACATCTTTTGCCGACACATCCGCCCGTTAAAATCTACTCATCACATCACCATCGCCTTTTCGAGCATTAATTTGCATTCTGACTGCAACACTGTATCCCCTTTCCAATGGTGTAAGAGGCTGTCAGAGAGTCAGGAACCATTTTGACGTGGAGTAAACGAAATTCAGCTCGATGAAAAAGTCAATGTTGGACTTGGATTAAGTGGGCATGAGAAAACGAGGCTTTCCATATTGTTCTTACCTTTTTGTGAGCTGCAAGGTCAAAGGTCCACTTTTATTCTATTGGCTTAAGCCAGCGGTTCCCAGACTTCTTTGAATCGCGACCCACTTGCTGACTTACAGGAAATTTCGCGACCCATCGGAATCCAGAACGAGATATTTTCAAAGTATTAAGTGAAGAAAACTGATCGACCTTTTCTGCAGGGCACCCTGAGCGGATATAATGACTTTTTATTTTGGGAAATTGTTCCGACCCACAGTTTGGGAACCACTGGCCGAAGCAAACTGAAAATCGGCATGGTCCCTCGCTACGCCCGACTGAAACATGGGTTGCGAAACCGGGAACTATTATGGTATCATGGTATCGCTCGTACACCGATCGAAAGAGGATTCGACAGGCCTTTCAGCTGTGAAAAATCTCGTGAATCGCGAAAAAAAGGCAGGAGAGGAGATAATGTGGTTGCAATAGCTTGGTTTTGTATCCTCTCGGAAGAGGAGAGATGTGATCAGTGGAACTGATTAGAAATGGACTCGCCAATTCCGTCTTGTCCGCCTCTTGAGCTGTCTTCGCCGCCTCGTGTTTGTATTAGCTCTCGTTAGTGCGTGGACCTTTGCGAAAATCAATCAATTTATTTGCCTTGATTCGGTCTGTCCATGCCCTTTTTGAGTGAAACATGGAAAGGAAAGTAAGAAAAGAACCTGGGCACGCCCAGTCCAGTAGTGGGCCTCCTTTCAGTTAAGGAAACCCTCATTTTGTCGTCTAATTGAACAAAGCGTCATCTCTTTCCGGTCTTCGACCATCAAAAATCTCATTTCTCACTTATATTTGGTAAACATAAACAAACGGTGCTCATGCAACGATGATGGGAAGGTGGTCAGCGCATGGTTGGATCCATCCGCCACGAAGGTTGGTAGGGAACTGACAGCACTGGCTGCCGACACGGCGCCGCGCCCAGAGCCTGAGTCGTACGCGCATGCGCATTGTGGTCCAGAACCCGAAGGGCGAACGGGTACGAATGCCTTCCTCTGTGACCAAATTTCAAATACAAAATTTGCAATGAAAATGCCAATTTTTGGTGTAAATTCGCCACCATCGCCATCTGAACGGAACCACCTACAGTAGACGATCGAAGTTTTGTATAATGTTAAAGATGACACTTTTAGTTTTTTTTCGTCCACAGATGGCTCTCTGAATTTTTGAAATGGTTCTAGTGCAGGAGAAAGAAAAGGGTACAGTGACTTTCAGAATTAAAATCGCCCACATCGGTTGAAAGCGAGTTTAAGGAGAAGTGAAGAGCTGCACCATTTCGAGGATGGTGAAGGCAGTTCGAGGAGACCGACGACGTTCGCTTCTCGCTTCTCCCGTGCGGTTCGCTAGGCGAATTGGCTTCCTCGGGCCATGCAGAGAGGCAATTCTCACGCGTCCGACGTATCAGCACCTTTCTTTTTATGAACCGTACTGACAGTCGCTTCGAACAGCTTTCATCATCTTCGATCAGTCAGGGTGCAGATCTTCCGTAGACTCCTCTAAACTCCCTTTGAACTCATGCAGGCGATTTTGAATTCCGCAAGCCACTGTACACTTTCTCGTGCACTGTCGCCATTTTGAAAACTCGGACAGCTATCTGTGGACAAAAAAACTAGGGCTGTCACGATAGCTGTTTTCAGAACATCGATGCATCGACCTGAACTATCGATAGTGTATCGATGCATCGGACCAAAAACAAAGGCTCCGGGAAGCAGGTGGCGGTCAGGTATCCCGGC
>CAJPEV010000824.1:39918-91522 GCA_905338385.1 Darwinula stevensoni | reverse complement strand
TCCGGCCGAGGGTTCGTGACGGACTCCCGCGTGCTGTCCGCCCGGAGGTTCAAGGCGGACTCGTGTCAGGCAGAGGTGAGGGCGTGAAGGGGCGAGAGGAGGTCCGCTATTACTATTCGGCGTAGTAACTCGGGGACTCTTCCCCTCTGCTCATCCATGGGCACGAGGAGGACTCCACACCTGCACGGTTTTTTCCCCCTGGGAAAACCAGTGCTGCATGGGGTATTTTTCGCGATATGGGAAAACGTGGCCGGCTTGCGATCGCCGTTGGTGGCCCGTTTGCAGCGGCGTCGGGAGTGGAAGTCCAACGTTTCCAGCGTTCCCCAAATATCGAGTCTACCCTGCCCTCAAACTCAATCCACCCATCCCTCTCAAGAATATCCATGCGGTCATCGACGCTTCTGCGTACGATGTGCACAAACATGTCATTTTCGTGGTCTCGTTGCCTGCCATCATTCGCGACGATGAACTCTGTAATGAACCCTGCCCATAAAAAATAGGGCCTCCCATTCCAAAACGACAGCCCTTCTCGAGTCTCTTTGGAATCAGACGTCTGTGTCCCCAGCTTGTAGCACCGGGAAAGGAAGGATAGCGGGAAATACAGGGTTGTTTTGAAGCCACTACCATACTGTGGTCATAACTGTTGACGGGATTGTCGGATGCAGCCGATATTTCACGGTGAGATCCACAAATCTAAGAAGTTTTCTTCCATACCCGTCGGATGGTGGTGCATGTCGATAGGGGACACTGAAGTCCACCAAAGAGTCCCCTATAGAAAAAAAGCTATGGAAAAAGCCTATCAGACTCGAGAACCTCTCTGTCAAATATCAGCTGCATCTGACATTCCCGTCAACAGCTATGGTCAAACGAAGTTGGATGGTGACTTCATCACAACCCTCTCGTTCTCGTTCCTCGCGCTCACTCCATCTTCCCGAAAAATGCGTGCACGATCCCTCGGGTCACGGCAACTAGTACTGCTCGACTACGTGTACGTCACATTCACCCGAATGCCACCGATCGCTCAAACTCACCTCAACGTCTAAGATTTGGACTTGAAGTGAGCGGTGTTGCCTAAGCGGCGTCGCACGGTGGGAAGCACTCGTTTTCGGAACGACGTGAACGATCCATCCTTGAAAGTGACAGCGGTGAGAGACCGAATCGGAAGGGCCTCTCCCGCTTCTGCTCCATCATTTCCTCTCTCTCGTGGATCACGGTAAACAACACCATCTCTCATACGATTGCGAATGGCACAAAGAATTTTCTCGTCTCGTGCTAAATGCAGTCACCATTGTCAACCGTATTAGTTGCCATAGTTACATCCTAGTGACCTATCTAGGTGGATCCTATGCCTCAGGAAAAGTGTACAAATGGAATAAATCTAAATAGAAAGATAATAAATTGGAATAAATAAAGAAAGATAATAATAAAGTAAATTGAAATTAAAAAACGAAAACGGTGCAATCGAAACTGAAGCGAAGGGAAAATAAATCGTGTGGATCCGGCGTGGCTGAATAGTAATTCCAATGGCCGATTCCAATCCGATTCTCGGTCAGTGTGAATTCCAAATCGACGATCCAGTTCTGGAGCAGGTGAAAACCCTGACGAATTGCACTCAGGAAGATGAAAATCGTTCGAGTCGCGAAAAGAGAAATCGATTCGTTCGTCCAGATTTCTCCACTCTCGTTAGGGAGTTTCCTCGATTGAATTTCTTGTTACCATCGTGACGCAGAAACGTGAAGCTAGCAGGAATGGAATTTCGAGACGAATCATGTCTATCTCGACGGAAACACTGCTTCGAGTTTCGAAAACAACGACTTGCGTTTCGTAATCGCTGACCCAAGGGCGAGGGCATTTTCATCCTCTCCAGAAATCGTGCCGTGACATAGCTGTCGGCACTCGAGAGAGCTGATCCAGCGTAGAATGGCAGCTGTGAGAACTCTCGCGAGACGTTCATGAACGATGGAATCCTTTCCGAAAGCCCTGGCCTCAGACTGCAGAGCCTCTGACCCGAATGCTGAAACCTCATTTGGGCGACATAAAAGGACCTTTAAGCCCGCTGTACATCAGACAATTTTTCTCGCTCCATCGTCGACGACAGTTCCACGCAATATTGCTCCGTGTGTGGGGTGCTACGATGGTCGCGTGACCATCGCCAATACATTCCACATCGCCCAATTTTTCGGGCGATGAAAATTGCCGTCGCTCGACCGTTGTCCTGCGTGCAAGGTCCGGCGATGTTGCTACGATGCAGGTCCGCCCGAGTTGTGGCATCGACCGATCGCATCACGATCTGAAACCTCGATACGGTAGCCTCAATAGGTTTTAGGTTCTGCTCGGGAACCTCAGGAAGAGCGAAGTGATTGCCTGGCGTTCCGGTATGGAGATGGCGTCCCTCGTGACGGTGTCTTGCTCTGCAACATTTCGATGAACCACAATCCACAAAGGACATCGGGAGTGAGAGCGGGAGAAGGTTCTCCATCAGCGAATGGAAGTGCCCTTTTGTTTCTCTCATCGCGACCCAAGGCCTCGCCTACCACTTTCTTCTATTCACATGCTTCCTACGCTTCTTCCGTTTTAGAATTAGAATTGAAACCAAAGCAAGACTAGAAAGAAGACAAAGAAACAAACCCAATAAACACGAGAAGGTTGGAGAAATGCGACGACAACGTTCACTTCTAACGCTGTACCAGCATTGCAGCGAACGTTAGCACAGCGTTGAAATGCCCCTTTTAGAAGCGCTCAAATTAACGTCAAACCCGAAAGCGTCGGAAGTTCGTTATTCCTACGTTCGCTTGTAACCTCGAATCGAACGTGCCCAAGTAGAACCGGAACGCTCAAAGAATGTTCGATTAACGTTCCTTTCATGGTTCTACCGTCGTGCCATGAGCGCTCTTGGAATAAGCCTGCTCCGGAGTTACGTGCCGGAGTGGCCCAAACGTGTTGAAAAGTCCATCAACACCTCCAAATCTATCTTCTCTCGAGGCCGTTAGACATGCCCCGCACCCGGTGCTGCCGTTAAGGGACGACACCCTCTGTTACGCGCACTTCTAGTGAGTTTCCCATGAAGTCATCTCGTAAGGTGAACCATCTTCCCTCCATCCCCCGAGCCAAAGTTTCCTGGAGACTCCTTGTTCTGGTTTTTTTTTTGCTGTTGACGAATTTGTAGTAGAATTCAAATGTCTTCTCCCGTGGTGTCCGGGAAAGATCGGGTACCGTGTGGAATGTATCGGGGACTATTTGTAGCCGTATCTGATATCGACTCGCTATAGCAGTTACTTTGGCGAGATCTCGCTTCGGTTGTGCGGACCCTTGTTTCTTTGAGCCACTGCCAGATTGCAGGACCGCTGTCCCGATCGTCGAACGTTGTCACGGCATTTCTTCAACGCTCTTATGCCAACGTTGCTATGAGCGCTTCCAAAAGGGACTTCTCAACGTCATGCCAAAGTTCATTCTGTCACAGGAGGAACACTCGAACATTGAAACACTGAAATACAGTCGACGCTCGATATAACGAACTCGAAGGGACGGGGTGAAAATTTTTGGCGGTCTGGCCGCGCCTGGAACTGGAAGGGTGTTGCGCCACGCGCCATAGGGGAGGCCCCTCCATCTCGTACACTCTGTGATCGAGCCCCATATCAGAGACTCGGCGACTGTAGCGCGACGCTGGAGCAACAAAAATTGCCTCGTGTGCGGCGACCCTTAAGCTAAGGAGCTCTTTTCCCCTATTGGAGTCTTTGGATTCTTTCAAACGACCGTTAATTAAAGGAGGCTTCGGCATTTGGACCTAAGAGTCTCGTTTTCCGAAAAGTTACAGTGTGGAATCCTTGAGACACGATACAGCCCCGTACGAGACGGTGTAGGTCCGGCGAAAATCCACTGGGAGATGAGGTGCACGACGAAGCAAATCCCTAGAGCGATGAGGCTCCTCCATGGATTACGTGATTCCCCACCCTCAAGACGGAGTGATCGATCTCGTCCTCTCTCTCTCTCCTCTTGATTCCTTCCGAGCAATTGCATCTTTTCCATTCCCATTCCTCACTTGACCCGACCTTCATGGAAGCGATATGGATTTGCTATCATTCGTTCTTCCCGTATTTGCAATACCAACGAGAAACGTACAATGATGGTGCACACTTCCACAAATACGTGTCTTCTCTTCAGAGGCTCCAAGAAATCAATTTTATAGTCTTGTTTTTAGAAGACTCTCGTTTGTTGATTTCCTCCTGAAGATCATAAAAGGAAGGAGAGGGAATAAATCGAGTGCAAGTGATAGAGAAGGAATTTAATCTTTTTTGAGGACTGGAATAAAAGTTCGTGGATCTCTGGGAATAATTTTCAAATTGCTGCGCATTTATTCATGTGGAACTGATTTCACTTGCACTCTCTCGTGGATCTGCCTATGTCATGCTAGGCTCCTTCTCGTCTCCCTCTTTTGCATCCTTCAGTTCGTTCATCCTCATCTCCACCCCTTGGACCTTTCCTCTGTCCTCTTCGCCTCACAATTCGGACGTCTCTCCTTCCGCCTCTGCAACGTCATCTTGGAAGATGATGTTGCAGAGACCCTACTCGGCTTCCGCAGGACGACCTCGACCGGTCCCGTGGAGGACGATGACGAGGTGCTTCTTCCCTCACCCTCTTCAACCGATTTCAGGAGAAAGTAGACTTGCTTTTCATCCGTCAACTTCCTTCTCGTCTCTCCACTCATTTGATTTATTCCCTCTTCCATCATTTCCCTCCTGAGACTACTTCTCCCGTAGTTACGACGTCAAAGATCCATTTCGTATCAAATCTGCTCATATGAAACGGTAACGATATGTCTGATAGGAAAGCAGACAGGTGGATGACACGTGTTTGTGGGAAGAAGGGTAATTCAGTGGAAAATATTAATACAAATGAAGGTAGGAAGGATTAGGGAAGTAGACTTCCTTTCGCGCCTTTCGGCTAGCCTGGGCGAGATCTGGGGCGAGATTGCTTTCTCGATTCTTGTCGCCTCATCTTCCTCCGAAGAATCCAGAGGGACCGGTTGCTATGGGAACCTGAACCTATTAAACGGGCATTCCAAAACTGGAACCTGATGATGCCAAATACGTAACCTAGGGGATCGATGAAAGACGTAGAGACGAAGGGCGTCCGCGAAAGCAGACAGCGTCGTGCGATCGCATCCATCCGCTTCTGGTTCTGGACTGTGATACACGACCGTTCGTCTGGCTTCTGGCTGGTGTTAATTTCGTCGACGAAAATAGTGAGGGAAATTTTCGTCAGTGAAGGGATTTTCATATCCGCCGACGATGACGACGAGACAGAAAAAAAACTGTTTCATGACGAAATTAAGATTGACCGAAATGAGCGGCTGAGAGGATGACGAAAATTGCCGAATGATGGAAAGCCAGCGTCGACCGGGTGACGAAATGGTTATGGCAGACAATTTCGGAGGATGCGACTAAGACGGAAAGAAACGTTTGCCAGAAAATTAGGCCTGTCAGTAACGAATGAAGACGAAAACGAATGGAGCGAAGATGGGGAAAGACGAAGAAAGAAAAAAAGGGCGAGAACAATGGAATGAAGCCAGCAAGTGATGAGTGATGAAAGCAGGTCCATGAGAGTGCTTGTAGGAACTCTCGCCCCCCCCCCCCCCCCCCCCCCCATCACCTTCGATCCTTCGCCCGGCGTCTCCATTCCCTTCCAAAACCCGCCAATTCTGCAATTTGGTGCAACGAGGCAAAATATATATATATATTTTTTTTTTTTTGGACAGCACAGTATACGCGATTCAAAATTGCCAACACCACCGTGTGAAACCTCCTAGGAGGCAAAAGGTTCAGACCTAGACGTAGGTCGAAGAAAGAAACGAGAGGCTCTGTCTGCAGTAGTCTTTGCTTTGGTTGCACCAGAGTTAATTCATCGACGAAATTGCGACGAAAGTTTCAAAGATGAGAGACTAAATTTGTAGGGAATGAAGAAATAACGAAAATTGATCGATACGGACGACCGGAGAGAGTGATTTTAGTCGAAGAGACAAAGACGATGACTACGTTTAACCTTGCCTATTAAAGGAATATTGCTCAGAGCTCATGCAGTGATACACGACGAAGTAGTCCTCGAGGACGGATAGCCCGCGAAGTTCCAGATTTCGCTTCTTGAGGGGACGAGCGAAATGATATGTCGTATTTCAGAAAGTTGTGAAACTTCAGGCGATCGTACCTCGGTGAAAGATGGGCTTGGAAGTCGCAGTTACTGGAGTCGCCAGTCCTGTAGCCCTGCTAATCATTAGTCATAAAGGCCTTCATTGTATCTTTTTTTTTAAGATTTAAACGTAGAATTACCCGAGTCCACGAAGAGATCCAGGTTAGAAGAGTGGGTGCTTCGCTTTTGCCCACATTCTCATTTTGCGGACTGACCCGAGGCATGAGCACTTCCCCACTGCGGCGAAGAGCGGCAACGTTGGAATACATCATTTCTACAGGGAAGAGTAGGTGTCGTACGATAAAGATAGCAGATACATATGCCGAAATGCGAAAGAAAAAACAAAAAAATTACTGCCTCTTTCCCAATGGGATCCAGAGGAGCCCTTTCGCACTTTTTCACATTTTCAGTTCATCACCAGTCACTAAACATTAAGGGGAAATGCGAAGCCCCACACAGGATCATTCTCGTTTCCTCAAAAGAAACTCGGCGTGTTCACGGTGAGGCTCCGGTGAAAAAAAAAGAGGAAGACACTATAGCATCAAGAACGTCTCTTGAAATCGAATGCTGACCGAACATCTGGAGTCATTTCACTTCATAGCTTCTTGAGAAACGTTCGTTGCGTTGCGTTTCGTGTGAATGTGGAAACTGGGGTGCTATTCTTCCTTATAGATGTGACAAGTAAACCTACATAATAAAATATTGGCATTGCAGAAAAAATCAGTCAAATTTGAATAAACTGCACGTATAAAATCTGCTGAGTAGAGAACAGAAAAGAAGCAAATCCAATTAGCCGAAATAGGCTTTATAAAAATTGATTAAAATGGAAAACATTAAGGTGTTTAGCAGTTTTGGAATTTGATATCCTCGAGATGTCTTCAGGAGGGAAACAAAATGGGGTCCTCATCCAGGTCTAGAAGTGAGAAAAAGTAAACGAAGGGAAAATAAAGAAAAAGAAACTATTATCCAAAGTCACCTCGATGGCTTGTCGGGTAAAACGCATTTACGAATCTCGACGGCGACAGTTCGAAACCACGAGAGTCGACGAGATTTGGGAGTGATGATTTGAGGACGACTGGAAAATCAACGACTGCGTTGCCGCACTCCCTTAGGAAGTGGTAAAATGCGACGAAAGTGCGAATGTAAGGAAGTAGTAATAATCCAGAAGAGTAGATGAGGTTGGGCTGCATCGCAACTGGGGGTGGAGAGAGCTCGAAGGGCAATCACGTCACTGGTATACACTCTCTTTGACTGCTAAAATCTCCTTTATCTCATCTATTTCGTCTCGGTTAAAAGCGACATATCGGTCAGATTTTTCCCGCCGTATTGCCTTGCTCTTGCGTTATACCATAGAATTGCGATTGCACGATTGCATCGCCTGATTGTGGCACTGCCAGGTTCATAGCGTTCGGAGATGCCGATCGCATGTGCACTCGCCGCCTGCAGAAACACATCTGACGATTTTGGTGCCGATGGAAAGAAACTATCGTTTCAAAGGATCCTGGGTTGAGAAAGACCAAGGTGATCCGGTGAAAACGCGCGGAATCTGAAATCCCCGGAATGGACTGAGGGAGGGATCCCAAAACAACCCGGTTGGGGTCGATTGTTATATTTCGCCGAGGTGATCCAATCGAAATTCCAAATCGACCATCGAGTATCCCGAATATTTGCAAGAACGCGGCTGTTCATCGGGATTCGCTTCGTAAATTGAGTTGCTGAGCAAGGACAAGAAAGAGAGGAAGAAATGGAAGAAGATCCTTCTTTGAAGTATCCTAACTATAACCTTGCCGTAACCGTGACAAAACAAGCTCCCTACCTCTAATTTGGGGATACAGCAACGCAGAACGAGGAAGTCTGAGAATGAACGGATATTTTCATTGTCGTTTCAAAAGGTTGACCGGTGTCAACTATTTACGTAATTAATATCTTCTCACTACGGTCGCATCCCCTTTGAAATGTTCAATATGGAATCCTCCCCGCCTCTTTCCCATCTCGTGCATTCCCATCCGCAATTTAAGGGAAATTTTCTTCTGAGCAATCGGTTACGAAATGTGGACGTCATGCTTAAAAGAATTTCATGACATTGGAGGAGTCGGGGCAGGTGTATACTAGTGACGTCGATTGCCCTCGGGCGAGAACCGCCATTCTTCGGGGCTTCGCTTTCGGCTCAACCTTATCTACTTTTCTAACCTGGGTAGAGACTCGAGAGCAGCGGTGGCTCGAGTACGAGGCAGGGAAGGATACCAGCCTCACCGATCTTCCGAAAGAAAATAATAATCTAATGCGATTTGAAGCGACTAATGGCCAATGGTGTAGCGAGGGGGGGCAGGGGGGGCTTCAGCCCCCCCAAGTTTGGTTCAAGCCCCCCCGACTCTGGTCAAAATGCATCCGCCAATCCCTCCCCCCCCCGATGAGAAGAAGTAAGCCTCCCCCACCGTTCCGCTTAGCCCCCCCATTGGCGAAATCCTGGCTACGCCACTGCTAATGGCTCCTTGCGCTTTCACCAGGAAAAGCACAGAAGCACTCAGCTAACTCCGTCTTGCCGCTGCAGATTCCAAAGCAGAAGCGGGGTTGGATGAAGAAGTTGCGAGGCCCGGGGCAATGGGATTCTTTCTCCCCCAAGACAATTTTCCTGGTGGAGCAAGTAGCATAGAGGAGCCAGACAGTCAAGCTCATGGGATGCAAACTTTGATTTGTAATACCTACTGCTTTACGCAAATAATTAACGCCTTAAATTTCCTTCGGGAAAAGTGTGGCCCAGAGCAACAGCCCCCTTTACTCCCCACCCCTACCCCTTCCCTTATCCGGCCCTGGGCGTGGGCTATACCCACGGAGCCTAATGCTGCCCACGAGTTGCCGACTGAGCTTAGCGCATCCTATTTCGGTCGCACATTTCCGTCGTTTAACTGAAAGCGGAAATGTCGATTCATCTTTTTGGCTGGAGGTATTGCACAAAAAATTGGAAACGAATAATCCAGTGATCTAGTGCTTTCGAGTCATCTAGTTCGGTTCTAGTTCATTTCCAGTCGTCTGAAACCGGAGACGAACTTTAATTAGTCCGACCACTCGTAGCGGCAGGGTAAAACAAGGAAACTCGAATGGGTTTCGGCATGGAAACATGAGGCGAGGCGATGAGAGGGGTACCTCTCGCCAACCTCGAGGACCACCAAATCGTATGATATCTCGTTGTTTTCGTCTTTTTCTGCAGCTTACGATGCTGCAAGAATGAAATGCTCCTAAAACATATCAACCGACATGTTGCGGAAGAAGTGAGTTGGGCTCGAACGAGGCACGGCTAGACTCGAACGCGAGTGCGTCTCGAGTCCTACTCTATCGAGAGGCTACTACATAATTGCCTTTTGCACCTCTGCCCCTGGATCCTGCAAATCTTCATACTCTCGTTGACTCGTAATAAAAACGCAGAAACTTGAAGAAAATGAACTCAAAATTCATTATTCTAGGAAAGATCAGGATGGATGCCTCACAAATGTGATATTTTCTAGATCTGAGTGATACGCATGATCTGTACGCAGCACTGAAATTTTTTTCTCGAATGGTTTCCTTTTCTTGTACATTCAAGTATGTTTTTAAAATCTTAAATTTAAAGCAGTTTTCTCATTTTTTCCAATATCCATGCCTAGGATGGAAACTTTTCGACGTAAATTATTTTTAATGTGAATTTATGACAGATTAACTTGAACCTGGGGAGAATGCGGTCGCTTGAAGAACAAGTGAGGAACGGGGTTGAGCTTCGACACGATCGATCGGGAGGGGAAGAGGCAAGGGGAAAAAATTACAGAGCTTGCTAGCCTTGCTTGGCTTTCAGTCTTGAAATATAAAAATATATATAAATGACCTTATAACAAATTTTCCTCATTCAGCCGTCCGCAACGAAACACCATTGATCAAAATGATATCAATTCCAAAGGAGGTCACAGGGACTCAGAAGTCCCGCCAGGCCTCAAGATCCTGCATTCCCATATAGCCCTTCGATATAATATACCTTTTTCAGGTGATTCTCAGGCCTTCCTGCAATGACGCTAACCCGCACCCCCCCAGAGGATTCGCTAAGATGATGGAAATGGGAGAACAAGCAGGCCAGCCGATGAGCTGAGGGAGAGCAGAACAGCTCCGACGGTCGACTTTCTGGCCTGTCTAAGAGCTTTCGTTTACTCTTTTTCCTGGCGTCTGTAAGCACATGCCGGTTTCGATTCCATTCTTGATTCATTCTCGATGGCGCAACTGCGAGAGAGAGATGTGAAGAGGAGCTTGCTCATTAATGCAAGACTGAATGGAAATTTTTGTTTTTCACCTCGTCAGGTTAAGGTCGTCCCTTCTCTTTAGGCAGGTCGTAGGTACTTTTGCACCTCCAGACAATGGAGCCAGGTCTCACACGTGTTGCGTTTGCCGAGTTTTTGGATAAACTCGGTGCCATAATCGGACCGGACAATGAATTCATTTTCGTGTTGGACAATGCTCAAGTGAACAAAAAGGGTCATTCCTCGATAGCCAACCCACTCCATTCATTTCATCCCCCCCTACAGTCCCTGGTTAAATCCCATCGAATTCACGTTCTCGCCCTTCAAAGCAGAAGTGAAGAGGCGGATCGGTGCCTTGCAGGCCCCCATCGCTAACCCTCAGTTGGCAGCTGCAGCAGGAATGACTCTTAGGAGATATCGATGCCAAATGAAAAAATCTGTGAAGAGTCAATTCGCAGCGTGTATACGAATGCCTTAAGTAGACGTGCATACGAGCATTCTTTTCAACGTCAATACTACGTTGGACAGAAATCCCATCCATGAATGAAGGCATTTCGCTCTTCGGCCTCCAGCCGTCTGGATTTTTATTTATCCTCGGAGTATGATTTGGCCTGGTAGTCTCTCTTGGTTTCTCTGTTTGGTTTTTCTGTCTAGACTGTAGGAAGGTGAAAGGGAGACACAACGGCTTACAATCGCCCCTCCGCGTCCTGTTCCCCATTCCTTCAAAAGCCCCTGCGTGCTCCTTTTGGCATGCGGGTTGCCTGAATTGCAGTTATGCCTGAGAATCATCTGAAAAAGGTATATTCGACAAAATGCGGGGACTTCTGAGTCCCGCCAGGACTGAAATGGTTAAATTCCAGCAATTTCTTTGAAGACTACACTCTCTCTTTTCCAAACCCAAATTCGAGGTAAATGAACCGTAGGACAGAAAAATGTCATCCTCTGGCAGCCATGGATAGAATGTCATCTTTGAGCAAGTATTCTTCCTTCTCGTGGAGAAGGGGTTTCTTGCCACTCTTCAAGAGTGTGACTTGTCCATTTACATGACCGGTTGATTTCGGCACGCCAAATCTCGCATTTGCCGTTCTATGTCCCATACCTCCCCGGACTTCTTCTGCAGCTCGACGTATGGCTTCATACCTGTATTGGGACTGGCGATCTCTTTTTGTGCCTTTTTTTGCCAGAAGGTGGTTTTGTTCTCGATTCCTTGGCCCCTTTTGAGGTTGCTTTTCATCCAGACATAAAATATACCGTATCTAAGCGTGCACAAATGACGAGATTCATGTTCTTGAAAGGAACACATTGTTACTGGTTCAGAGTTTCTTAGAAACATTTCTCGCTACCGAGCAAAGGGTGAAAGCGTTTGACGGTCGAGTTTAGCAGGCATCCTCTAGCCTACGAAGAATAACTCGACCACCAACGTTCGAGTATCGTAGAAACGCGAGCTAGGTGCGGTTAGAGTCGAACGGCCGCAAGGTTTCGCATCTTGGAAGGAATTCGACTTCGAATGCTATAAAATATATCTGCAACTATCATAATTTCTCGAGAAGGCAATCGGGCAACATGCGTGATGCACACCGTGAGAAAAAAATTAATTCAAGGTATCTACTCCATAACCTCAATTTAATTACAAGGCATACAATTTTCGGCACTGGAATGATCTCCTCCATTGTCTCGGTCATGGAACTGCATGGTCGCCCAGAACCTTTCATGGTTTTATCTGTCATACATAGAGGCAAAAAAAAAGAGCATGAGATATGCCGCACAGGGTGCCTAGAAAGACGAAATGAAAAGAATAGTTCCGTGCGTTCGACTCAACCCTCACCTTGATGAAGGTGCTCGAGTTTCGCCGTTTTACCCTGTGTCCAGTGTTTGGCGCGTTACTTGTGAAAAGTAACTAGTTACAAGTAGAAGTTACTTTTAAAGTTACTTTTCCTGAACAAAAATTCTGATCTTTCTACAGCTTCTCCACTTCTTCGACAGAAGCTGGATGCATGGACTGAAAGCGAAAGTTACCCCTGATTTCATGAAAATTGAATTTCATCATCACTTAACTGGATAAATACTCATGCTCACTCTTTTCCCTGTGCCTCTTCCCTTTCCATGGGCTACTTAACAAGAATTATACGCTGATTGACAGAATGCACCCTTTAGTTTTAAAAAAAAAGCCAATTTAGCCATTGGTGATGGGGAGACATACCCCAGCCTGCCCCTTCTCATGAGTTCCAGATAGAAAAATAGAACAAATCAAAATCATGTTCTCTTGTTTTCCCTTAACCAGACATGGACTGCATAAATCCAGCTTATACAGTGATTGAAGAAGAATTTTCACTAACTTTTTACAATGTAATGGTATTTTTATGGCGCAATCAAGGAGATGAGGGTGTTTCAACCATGAAATATGGGGAATTGGGTCTGAGGTGTTCGTGTTAAAAGTGGTACATATTCAATTGCAAATCGCTGTTTATTAAGTTAGGCTCTCCACTTCGAAGTGCAAGTCCTAGGCCTGAATATTAACGGAGTCTAACTAATGATGGATTGTTGGGAGAGTGCTATAACGAGGCACTTGAAATGTGAAGAGGCAGGTAGGGTATACTCACCCGCCGAGCCTAAAGGGGATCGGACTAAATCGAAGAGAGAGGTACCAACGATAAGCATACGAAAGGTTTCCGTGCAGATGCACTATCAGAACCAAAGCAACGCCTATCATTCCGATCTAACGTTAGACCAAAAGTTGTCTGTATGGAGTCAGGACACGATGAAACTCATCTAGACGTGCTTTCTCGAGTTAGATGCTGAAGTTCGTGCGACGGAAAGTACCTTGACCATCAGTAAACATAGAGCACTTTACACAAAAGTTTGCATCAATGCAGTCGCATATTTTGGCTGAAGGATCGGGGTGGGGGGGCAGGGCAATAGAGCCAAACCCCCCCCCGAGAGATATCGGGAGAGAAAAGTATTACCTCTAAGGTGGGGCTAGGCTCTGTCCCAGAGGCGCCTGGAGGCGGCTACCCCCCGTAAAATATGCCACTGCATCGATGGAACTCTCGAATTCGTTTCTGACCTGCACATCGAAATATTTTTGCAGGTACGGCCAAGAAACCTGCTCTGAATAAACCATGTTTTCTCGAGGCAATTTCATGTCCCCGTCTTTCCTCTCAATATTGCATCAATTAGGATGCATGTGGTCATGAAGCGCTGGTTGATTTCAGCAAATTTAGTAAATCATCAAGAAAAGGAACGCGTTACAGTAACGCCACATACTTTAGCCATGAAAAAGGAACTAGTCACCAGTTTCGTTACCCTCTCCTGAAAAGTAACTCGTAACCTAAAAGTTACTGAAAAAAGTAATTAGTTACTGTAACGCGTTACTTTTACTTCGTTACCGCTCAACACTGCCTATGTCTAACACTTCAGCTGAACGAATACGATTCTCCTTCACGTGTGTTTGTCGGTAAAGCCAAAACCCTTGGGAAAGTCGGTTTGCCGGTGCGGTTTGCCGTGTCGAATATTCTCCCAAAGTATTTGAAGTCGTGCGATGAAATTAAGCAAAGACGTCGTTTCAACATCGCATGTGAACAATTAGAGTTTCCTTCGAAAATGTTCGACGGTAAAGCCAGAGTAAATTTTAAATCGAGAATGGAAAGCTGGGCGCGCAAGGGAATCTGGACGGTTGGGAGGATGCGAGGATCTGTCAAAACATTCCAGGATTTTTTTTGTTATTTACCGAGGCACCCATACTCTCCGGCCCGAGGCGACGCGGTTCCCTTCAGCGTCGTCCCCCCGTGAGACATGAGCTTATTCCAGCTTATTCCTTCCCTTCGACGAGGAACCGAGCCGCGGGAAGAGGAAATCGATCGAGATGCAATCACGGGTCCCATGACGAATGAGCTGCAGATCCCTCCGAGGGACGAACTGCAGACGTACACGCAACGACTCGACACCCGCCGGAACGAGTGCATCGACTCACGGGGGACGACGTCGAAGGTGATCGGGTCACCTCGGACCGGAAGGTATGGGTGCCCTGGCGAAAAAAAGAGTACACGAACCATTTGATAGTCCTCCTCGTATACTGTACATCATGTTTTGAAGTGGAGACGATCGATAAGAGATAGGCTCCGTCGTTTCAAGTTTTCGCCTTTCGGTCGCGTGCCCCTCATGACCTCTGCAAGAGTTCATAGCAAGGTCTGGAGATTCCTAAAAAGGCCCTAACTCTGTCCTGGAGCTACGCTGGAGCAGAATTCCTGCCACCTGTCGATCTCGTTTCTCGGGGGTGAAGGAAACGCAGTTACAAGGGCGAAGGAAATTGAAAAAGTAACGGAGAGGAAGGCAAACGAAGGGAATCCTTTTTCCTCCTCCATTTCCGTCTCGACCTTTTCCTCCACTTTTCTTGTATTCAATCCTCATCGTGTGTGAAACCGGAGGAATATCGAGGGAAGAAAGGAGGTATTTGGGGGTTCGAACCCTCGCGATGAGGGTTAACCGACCAGAAAATCATGACCCAACGAGGAACTGAAATACTAAACGAGTCGGATGGTACGAGACTCGGGAGGGGCAATCCCAGTCCGTTCCAACACAATTTATCTTGGTTTCAACATGCCTCATTCGTTCCGGTCTCACAGTTTCACTCGCCTCATGTTGAGAGGGAACTATGGGCTCATCGACATTCCGATTAACCGAATAAATTACACAAGATTTGCACGATTGATGCTTTTCCTCGAGTGTCGACGATAGTTCGTTAGCAATGCCGAGAACATATGGATGCCTCATAAACGTCGACGTCGATAAGAACACGAACACGGACGGCATCTAGAGGCTCGACTGGTACCTCGCGTGGGATCTCGTCATGGGGTCATCGCACTGCAGATGCGATAAAGGTCAACTCTCCACAACGGAAATATACACGAAGTTCATAAAGCAACTGTACCCGGGAATAATTGTATATCTCCGTTGTAAATTGTATATTTCATTGTATATCTCCGATGCGGTTTGATGAATTCTCTCGAATTCGAGACTCGAGACGCTGGAATTTCTCGATAAGATTTGGGACGAATGGCTTCGAAGATGAAAATTTGCCAAAATTTCCAAATAGTGATTGTACTTTGGAGGCAAGCCATAAAAGATCCGAATGGCAGAGTTTTTGGATACTCCTTTTCATGTTCTCGTAATTTCTTTCGTGCGGAAACGAAGAACCGGAGATGAGATTATCTGCGTGCACATGGGCCCAGTGCCTCCACCGAATGAAAATGTTGGTGTGCGCAATTGGACGCAAGGGGCGGCACGCAGTGCGCAAATCGACACTGCCCGTTTTTCTTAACAAGGTTTTTCTCGTCACTACTGGTGGCCGGGGTACTCTTCACACCTGGGATTCTTCCTCGCCTGTGCTAAATCTAAATCTAATTCTAATGTGAAAGCAATGGAAGAAACAATAAATTCTGCTCCTTGCCCGAAACATCGATCTTAATCTCATCGAGAAGCAGTCTAAAAGCAAAAGTCAGTTCTTCGCATGTGCTAACGTTTTGACTCGTGATAACATTTCGTCGAATGCTGATTCAATCTGTCGGAAAGAAGGGAAAGAACTCCGGGGACCGAACTGATTTTACCTCTAAGCTGGTCATAGATTTAGATCGGCGTTTCGGCACAGGCGAGAAAGGTGATCGCTCTTTACATTACTTACGAGCGATTTCGATTTACGAGGTATTTGGAGACTCGACATAGACAGGCCCCAGGGCTGAAAAACGCCGGGACGGGGAACCGCTTCGACCGAAGAACCTACTTTTCCGTAATTTCAAGAGACCGGATAAAGAAGAAATTGCCCAATCTTCCACGCTTTCTTGCTAGGTACAAGGTATGGTCTGTGAATTACGAGAGGGCAACGACCCTCCTTCGTCGAGAAATTCTGCGCACTTGTTCTTAGATGCACAAATGAAGTATAACCCACGTTTTCATGCCGGCGGAGTTCAGTGATCGGTAGATGAGGAATCGACCAACTAATGAGATTTCCAGGTTTCCCCCCCATCCGTATGCTTGAAAGAAAATATTTCTTCACTGGGGCTGCCAGATTCGAGAATGTAATCGGGTCCTCATCCGGTTGCGGCTCGTGATATTTAGCGCCAGTGGTTCATCTTTGGAGAGGGGGTAGGCGGGGGGGGGGGGGGGGGGGGGGGGGGGGGGGGGGGGGGGGGGGGGNTTTGGAGAGGGGGTAGGCGGGGGGGGGGGGCGCTGGGGGTAGGGGGCAGGCAGGGGAGGGCGCTGCCTACATAGACGAACCACTAGCGCTAAATATCACGAGCTGCCACTGTCTATATCTGAGAATTTTCAAAGCGATATGCATTCGAGCGGTGAGCCATATCACGATCATAATCGTCAGACATATGAAAAGTGGAAATACGAACTCGAAGGGCAACACCGAGAATGGGAAAGAGAGGGACGAAGTTAAAAATCTGCCACGCCCCATTTTGACCGATTGATTTACTCACAGATGCGACTCGCATTAGTGCTTGCACGATTTGCTATCGGTTCTCAGTGCAGCGAAACGGGACGTGGATGTAAAAAGTGGCATCCATTATCCTGGGGCGATGTTTACTCAAGACGCCGAGCCGGTTACGCGTTCGTAACCTTCTAGGGCAGGGGTGCCCAAAGTGCGGCTCGCAAAGGGCTTTTGTGCGCCCCGCGAGGTGTTTTGGGAAGAAATTAAGTTTTTATGAAGATGTAAGTGAATCTATGATTTTATGTGCTGTGAAATGAGGGAAGTACAGCCTGACCAGAATTAAATTCACTCTCGTGTAAGGACAGCCTATTCCCGGTTAAAATTCTCGGATATGGAATCATCCTGACACTTTTATTGGCGATTACCATGTGACGCTTAACTGCACTTGAAATCCAGGCGCCATCTGTGAGGGCGAGAAAATCCGCAGGGCTGCAAGATTCTGCTGAAAATATGCTTAGCATGCATTATTCCAAAGACCTAATTTCCTTTTTTTCACGCACAAGTTTCTCTGAATAATTGATGCTGTCAGATTTCTCCCAAAGGTCGTCACGACATCGCAAATATACTACAATAGGAGATTCACATGAAGATAATGTACAGCATTTCATGGCACTTTCTGACATCCCTATCTATCTTTAGTATCCCATCAAGACGGGGTGAAGGGAGAATAGGAATTAAACCTTGGAATTTACTGCACCAACCTCATCCGTAGGACTTGTATGCCACCCGTTTCTCAAGGACAAACAAGCAAGGGCAATGTCGTCGAATCTAGTTCATTTCACAAGGACTGGGATTATCAGTCAAGCGGTGGCTCCATACCAAGCGACAGTGTGGGTTTGCGACTTAGTTTGGATTCTATTTTTCTGTGGGCATGTCAGCAGCGCCCAGAAAACCTAGTTTCTATGAAGAAAATAGCTAATTTAAAGACAAATGGACTTATGAATACTTCGGGTGACATGTACCAATGGCGGAATCGGGTCAGTTTTAAGACGGGATGACCACGTTTACTAATACATGTTTAAGAAAGTGTTTTTTTTTTTACATGCCCCGCCGAAAATCATATTAGTTTCGTGAACACGTTTATTCACGACTTAAACACGTTTAAATCCCTTGGAAAGAGAATGATGACTATTGTGCCAACTGCTGCTCCATTGTCCATACCAAGTCGGCGACGATGTTCTTGGAAAGAGGAAACCTTCGGGATTAGTCTTCATTGAACCATTAAAGAGTATCGATCTTATCTCTGATAGTTCGGCAGTCCTGGCAGTCCAGGCGAACCTGGCAGTTTGATTCAGAATCACCAGAAAAACTCCAATCTCTTCATTACCTTCCATTTCCACCGTCGTTGGATGATGAGAGGCAAGAAAAATGAGGCCCACTCTTGCTAAACAGCATGCTGAACTAGGTCAAAAACTATGGACACGATTTTTTTTTGGGTATAATACTTACCATGCAGAAAAGCAAGTTTTCAATTATGCTGCCCGCGAACCCGCACCCTACAGGCTATGCGGTCCCCATGACCCGAAACTTTGGGCACTCCTGCTCTAGGGGATACCAAATGCCCCCGCTTTCTCCATAAAAAAAATCCGACACCCATTGGCAGATCCGCTTCATCATCCGATGCGGTTCACATATTGGAAAGTGTATCTGACGGATCACGAGGTGCGTTCGAAAAGCACCGATCGAGTAGATGCCATCGTGTGATCGGTACGAGGTAGAACTCGTACGTCGCCGCGAGAGATCTGTCTGCGATGCCGCGACGTCGCAAGTCTGTGCTCGTCCGAATGAAGAGTTTGCCAGCAGTAGCAAATTTCGTTCGGTTATGTTTCGAGCGACGGTCGAAGATGGCAGTATTTTCTGAAGTCGAGCAGAGAACCATCGTGGATTTTTTGACACTGCAAGAGAATAAAGCGGCTGACATTCATCGGCGATCGAGTGAAGCTTTGAATGTTTTCGTGGGTCACTTCGACATCTCGGCCGTTTTCAAAAAATCTTGCTCGTTTTCTCATAATGGATTCACGAGAGGCAAAGGACGGCCGCTGACTGCAACTTGTACGACAAAATTGTCAGCCACCATCGTCGTGGACGGTGGAAGGCAGGCATTCATCGGTCGAGAAAACAGTGGAACGTCGTGGCATTCGTGTGGGATCTGCTCGCTCGGGCCTCACCTCTTAGGCTCTAGGTTTCATCTCGACGAATTCCTAAGAGGACGAGACGGCCGTGGGACTGGACGCCTGTCAGCACTTTCTGCGTCGTTTTCGCCTAGATCATGCGTTTCCGACCGGGATCGTCGCGATACCTTACTCGAGCTCATTCGGCGACTATGAGAAATGTTTTCCCTCTCTTTCCAAAGCGAAAGCGGAAAGATGTTACACCCTTGCGGATCCCTGTTCCAAGGAATATCGGGAAATTTGTCGAGTACATCGAAAAAATTTTGTGGGTCTACACACGGTCTAGTACTTGAACCACCAGGCTTATAACTTGCTTTTAAAATGCGCATTGGTTAAGTCAACACCACTGGACAAGACCGTTATTTAGTTTGAATTTGCTGTTGCAAACTTTTTGAAATCAGCGGAAGTGGTGCAGACGATGAAATTTAGCAGAGGCATTGACGTAGCTCTATGATCATTTGCGGGCAAAAAAGTTTCGGCATGAATATTTTCAACGGCAAAGAGGCACGAAATGTTAGAGAATGAAAAGCTATGCATGAAAGGAGGTGTGCAGAGGCGCAAGTAGCAGATTGCTCTCCTTGGTGAGCTGCTACCCGTGTCCTCTCGTCTCTCAAAGGATACACTTCTAGTACACCCGGAAGGCTTAACAGCGTGATCTCGGCACCTTTTCCACTTACTTCTTGTCGATGGGCATTTTGCCTAGAAGAGATGGTGGATACATGGAATGCAGAAGACGGTGACGAAGGCAAGGAAGAAAAATGCGTTTCTTGATTAATGGGAGCAGTACCCTCCCAGATTCGTATGCAGAGGGATTGGGAGACAATTGCCCCTCTACCCGCCTATTTCATGGATCATTTCCTAAGGTTCAAATCCAGATCCTGTTCAGCAGGCGAATTTATAACCCCAAGGCAAGGAAGGGTACGAGGATTTGAAGTTTTCGAGTATCCTTCTCCGGGTCACTTAACTCACTTTCCGACACTTCTCACAAGCCCTGTTACTGCATTCATTTTCCCCATGCCTCAATACCTAAATAGATTTTATCCATGCTCTAGGCGTGGTCGGCAGCTGGCGGCCCGCAGAAGCCCTCCCACTGGCCCGCGAAGACTCGGGTATCGGATATTACGGTCTGACAGTTGACGTTCAATAAATTTTCATTTTAATGACACTTGATAGGTGTTGGCTCGCGAACGTTCTGCTATCTGGCCCCCGTGAAATTTAGTTGCCGACCTCTGCTCCAGGCGAAGTCTCTGATGAGCAGGAATCTCTTTGTTGGCAGTCTTCTTCATGTAGTCCTGAGACACAAATTCAGTAGAAATATATTGCCGAAGGGGATGAAAACCAATAATGGAAAATACAATTTGGTTTAATTACAAGGGTATTTGAAATTGAGAACTCGAGATTAGGCAGTACAATAATATTAGAGCTCTTGATGGAGCACGCTTTGAAGCAGGGCTTTGGAACGGTAGTAGTATTGTTTCTGTTCTGATTCAGATCCAAGCCTAGGATTATAGCCAAATTCAGTTCCATTTCCCTCGAAAGGGTTCGGAATCATATCGCTCTGTTCGTAAGTTGCCTGTTGTTTTTCATGGAATGAAGTTATTTCTTCCGAAAAAAAAGGGAAAAGAGCTGCTCGTTATGCAACTCTGCTTTTATGAGGAAGTGAGGCAGGGGTAGAGGAAAACTTCTCAGGGACCTAACTACCAAAAGGGTACAGCATGGCACTGCTCTACGGAGGTTTGCAAGTCGCTAATGCCCTATCAAGCAGCTTTTTCTGCCTTCTGCTAACAACCTTTTGCATCCCAGCAAGCTGCCAGTTGAGAGTAGAAAGCGCCCATCATTCATCCATAGTTTCATGCAAAGCGGTGGAGGATTCATTTCCTCTTCCTCTATCTAAAGGCAAGAGCTCAGAGTCAAATAGTGTCCCTTCTGTTTCATCCATGACACACGACATAAACTATTATCACCTATCACCATCACCATCACCCTATCTCAACTATGTCCCACCTCCCTGAAGTCTCTGACCCTGCCCAAAGCCAATTATTCATCACACACAAGCTCCAACCTGGCTCAATAGGACTCTGCAAGAATGTAAAAGGAAGATGTCTTGCATTCCCTCCAATTTGGCTAGTCCTCCTCATGGGAAAACAGGCTTTTTGTTTGCACTTTTTTCATAAGCAGACTTTTATACAGACTTATTGTATTCCTTTTCATCTGCAATGCCTCATCCATTCACATTGGGACTTAATCAAGATGCAAAATTTGCAATGTCTTGGGGATTCCATCATCAGGATAGCTCAGTCTTATGAAATCATGTATTGGTCATATTCACAGGATGACAATCAATCATGATGAATGATGGTTGCATGCCCAGACTCAGGAAGGAGAGATTTTGTTGGAGTGAGTGCAAGGCGCTGTTGAGTGAGGAGGCTGGATCGTTTTGTCAGCTCCCGCAAGGCCACTGTTGCATATGAGGAAGAGCGTAAAGTCATTCTCAATACCAACCCTCTCCTCTCTCCCCCTGCCATCAACAAAGAACACTGCCATTCCTCAAACTCATCAACTTCTCACCCTATGTATTCTCTATCCTAACATATAGGGTGGCCCGGAAGTAATAGGGCAGTTAGTGGTACAATCAGCAGTCACTACAATTTTTACTTGCAACCTTTATGTTTAGTGATTATGAAATTAAAATAAATATCAATTAATAATCAAAATAATAATTATAAATTATAAATGATAAAATAATGATAAAATTGTAGTGACTGTGATTGTACCACTAACTGCCCTATTACTTCTGGGCCACCCTGTAGATCTCAATGGTACTAGGATGAAGGGAAAATAACATACCTTGATATGCCAGAGACCTCCCTCGTAATCGATCCAAGTCAGAGAGGAGAAGATTGGCATCTGCTTCATGATATGATATATGTTCCCACTGAAAACCCTGTGGCTTCACCACTAATGCACGATAAGCTCCTGTCAAGTGATACTTCTCACTATAAACACAAACACAGGGATTCTTGGCAGCTCATGTACTTCAATAATTAAAAAATGTCAACCTATTCATAGTGAAAACTAGTATATAGATTGACATGGATATGAGCAAGACACAAGCTAAACTCATTTGGTGGAATTCTTGGGAAAAAATACATTTATTGCAAATTTTTAGCCCTTAAATTTGTCAACTGTGGGTAAGATATCAGCTGAAAACAGTCTTCCTCAATCTGACCCAATTAGCACATGTAGCCCTCAACCTGGGTCAGGAGCCATGTCACTGAGCAGAAATGCCAGTTCCCTTCCAGACTTAGTTGCTGACAGATCCATTAGTGACAAATGGAGAGGGACACTGTAAATGATAGCTATGTGGTCATGGATGTTAGCTAAACTCATGAAATGCTACATCTGACAAGCTAATATGTAATACTCTTCCCATCTCCCAATCTCTACCAACTTGCCAGAGACATCTTGTTGAATCAGTCCTGGAAGCAATTCTGCTACATTCATTACATCATACGGGGAATCCATGAAGTCACTAGTCTGAAAATCACTAGTTCTTTCTGGATATATTGCAGAACAATGAACTTTTGCAGCTTATTAGAGAACAAGGGGCATTCAGTATGTTTTGGCAACATATTTTATTTCCCCATCAGTAAAAGCTGCAAGCTCCATAATTGAATATTCCCTCAGGATACTCTCTCCCAACATCTACACAAAATTGCATCTTTATCAGCTACTTATTTAAGTGCATACAATATTCAAATTGAGGTACTCTTTGCAGCTGTGAATTTGGCATCACAGGACAACTCTCAAAAGTATAAAAATTTACTCCCTACATGCCTTGACTTGAAAAGAGAAAATAATGAGAGAAAATATTCCTGTATACAGTAGCCTTGCAGCAAATACACTAGAAGGCAATTGGTCCCAATGCATAGCTTACTGAAATGGCATATTTCATGCAATGAGGAATATGGCCAAACTTTCAATTCTCTGTGGAAGAGCATACCTCAGTCTAATTTTTATGGATGTATTAATAAGTCTCTGATAAGGATACAATGCTGCATGGATGGTTGGGTGAGAGTATCCTGAGGGAATGAGCAAGGATGAAGCTTATAGTTCTGGCCAATAGAAAATAAAATTGTGTTGCCAAAACATATTGAGTACCTCATGTATGATATGAAGTTTTTAAATATGTAAGTTGAGCCGTTAAAGGGCTATTTGACCTGTTAAGTAAAAGATGGAGAGATAGAAATGTAAAAATTCACATGAACAAAGTTAATTTCCTCCTCTTTCATATCTAAGGGCAAAAAATACTTTTGGTAGAGTGAATGATGAGGAGTTCTTCAGTGGATGATCTGGATCTTAGAAAGTTGAGCAGTTGTGGAGTCAGACACATTTTGTGCTGAGTTACAAGTAAGAAACATTCAGCTATCATTTCCTTCTTGTAAAAAATGATGGTTTTTACAGCATGAGAACTGAGGGCTCCAGCCTCCAAATGTGATGGAAACCGCTTGACAAATCTGGAAGAAATTAATCAGAGAAACCATCATCTGCAAGTTGTTTGCCCGTATCAACTCAAATTTTGACAGGACAAGAAACATAGCAGACCTTCCCTGTTCTGGACACACTGACCGTTGAACAGAAAATTAGACATAGTGCAGCACGCATGTTTCTTGCAGCTGACAGTTTTCTCTGATCAGTTTCTTCCAGAATTGTTGAGTGGTTTCCATTGCATTCGGAGCAATCCAAACTTTTGCAACTCGCTTATCAATGATCAAATGCCTATCAGCCATTTTCCTCAATCCCCATGAATTGGAATCGATCACAGCCAAGGCACAATAACTCTCACACTTGAACAGACAATTGGATGCAGTGTCACAAGCATGTTTTCATGTGCCAGTGCCTATGTATAACCCCCAGAATAGGAATTTAATTTCCGAATGATACCATTAGCAAAATAATGCAAAAATCCTTCACTCGATGCAGAATTGTCTAGTCTTTCAAATGGTGAAAACAGCATTTCAATGAGATCAAGCGTTGAAAAGTTATTCATGTTCAAAGGGTGGGCAGGACTTTTGACTCACCCAGTATATATATATATATATATATATACACTGGGTTAGCCCAAAGTTCTGGAACATGGCAAATTTGAATTTACTCAGGAAGTATTAGAGGTATCAAGTTCAAATTTTTCATAGAATGTTATTAGATATCAGAGTACATGTGGCAAAAAAAACTATTCAAAATGGCCTCGCTTGATGACACGCTGGAGACGTCCCTTGAAGGCGTTGGCCAAGGTGAACATATAATCCATAGGCATTTTGGCCCACTCCTTGGTCAGGGCCGACTTGAGGGAGTCCAGATTCAGGTGGCTGATGATAGTGGCCTTGGTCTCCAATTAGGTCTGCACAGAAAAGTCCATGTGGTTCAGATTGGGGGAAGAGGAGGGCCACTCCTCCTTGCTCAGAAATCCAAAATCTTGTTTTTTTTTCAGCCAATCCTGAGTAGCCTTGGCAGTGTGTGCTGGGGCACTGTCTTGCATCAAGGTCCAGTGCTTCTTCCCAAATGTATTCTTGTCCCAGGGAGTGACCACATCCACATCAGGATGGTGAACATCTCCTCTGTGAAGAGAATGTCTTTCAGATCACCTTTTTTCAGCTTTTTTAACATTTCTTTGGCACAGGCAAGCCTCCTGGCCTTTGTGTTCTTGTGTTCTCAGACAAGACCTGTCATTTCTGGAGGGTTAAGGACTGCATCTTGAGGTCATATCGGACCAATTTCCTTATTGTTGTAGCAACCATGCTGGACTCATTGGCCATCTGGGCCATGCTCCTCTGTGGATTCCATCAAATCTTGTCTCTCATGGACCTGATGGTCTCAGGGGTATGTTTGGACCTCGGACGACCACTCCTTGGACGGTCAGCAGTTGAGCCTGTCTCACTGAACCATTTCAGGGTCCTCCAAACAAATTTCCTATCGATGGCAAGGCCCTTAAGTTCCTTCACAATCTTGCCGGGATGCCTTCGAGCTGCAGAACTGCCTCTCTTTTGGCCTCCATTTCCAGAAGGAGAAATCCAATCTTTTGTTTTTTTGCAGAGCCAACAGAGTAAACAAACTAAAAAAAATTGTTTGAACATTTTTCCTTCACTCCTGCAACCATGCAAACAACAAAGAATATTGATGTTCCAGAACTTTGGGTGGACCTGGTATATATAGATATATAGATTTTTTTTTGGGGGGGGGGGGGGGGGGGGGGGGTAACTTGCAGCTTTTTCAGGCCCATTATCAGAGAAAGGAGGAGGGAAAGGGTGTGTGGTGTGGTTGAGAGGATGGAGGTACTCACTTTCTTCCTGCATATGTCTGATCAAATGTTATAAGATTGGTTGCACCCTTTGGTACTACCCATTGGACAGCATCCATGCAAAATTATAGAGAAACCAAAATTTCATGAATCCGATTTGACAAAAGCAGGTTTATTCCTGTAACCAGGAAAATAAGAGCTCTGTATAAGTGTGTTAATGGTAAAGTTTGAACCAATGATAAATTCTATATTTTGGTAAGGCTTGGTGTTCCAGAAATTCTCCAAAACTATGGAAAGTTGCAAGATGAAATTTGGCATGGCCATAGCTAGACAGAAAATAGAGAAGTAAGAATTCATTAAAAGCTTTCAATTCTAAGGTCATACTGTTCTCTGGCCCTGACTCTGTTTACTGAACATTTAACCCATTAAGATCCATTTATTTGTTATGCTATGGAGATAGTCGGACTATGCCTGACAGAGGATTGCAAAAGGGTTAAAAGCATGAATGAAGACTACAGGTGCAAGGAGGGCTTTTGTGGCACAAGTGGTTGAACTGGTGGCCTTCTTTAGTTGTGTCTTTCTATGTTCTACTACAGCAAGCAATCCTCTCCTTTCTCTAAGTCCTAAGGCTAAGTGCAGTGAGATCTCATTTTATTCTATGACTTGTTTAATGAAATCTTGCTCCATTTTGGGAGTTTCCAGACCTTATGGACACCTCCCTGGCTACGTTCTTGCTCCAGGGCAATTTATATGATTTTGCATTGCAATTTTTCAACACTGTTAATATACTCTCATGGGTGAAATGGGTTTATTTTTATTTTTTCTCCATCCATTTCAATAATGAAATTGTCATATTTGAAATGGCTCTTATCAAAATGTATAGGGCAAATGACATATTTATGCAGCAGTGCACAATTTTTTCAGAGATCCACCTGCTTTCCAATGCATTCTCTGCTGTGCAGGAGAGACTAACATGTACTCACTCAGGTTTTCCCTGATTGTTGGTACACCCAAAAATACCAAGGGATAAAAGAAGGAACAAGTCAAAGAGCTAAATGAGATATTCCTGGGCTCAATCTCCAAGGGAAAGTAGAGAATTATAACCTGCAAGATTGCTGATGCCTTTGGAAGAAATGTTCTAATAATGTTATTGTAACAGAGGCATCAAACTTTTTTGACAAGAATCAGATTTCCTCTGCTGTCTCAACATGTGAGACAAAAACCTCCCTTCCTACATCAACAGGTAACAGATCCCTTTCTCAACCTTATGCTACATTTTTTATGGACTTCTTTTAATAGCTCCTCCTTAATGGTAGAGAAGAATAGATGGTAGATGGAAGATAAAATGACAAGACTTATGAACTGACTGGATGGTCCCTCGGAAGGCATCAAGGGAAAAGCCATCCTTGGCGAGAGTCTCCTGTAGCCAGGTGTGCATGTCATTGTTGGGATACAGGACCTCAGATCCAGGCAGAGGGAAAACAACTGATGTGATGGGAGTTCTCACTGCCTCAACTTCCTCCACATACCTCACCTTTGGCTTCTTCCACTTCTTCCTGTTCATTTCCTGCTCTTCCCTCTCCACTTCCATAGCCCCTTCATCTTCACCATGGGTACAAGTCAGCACATATTCAGTGGAAAATGACATTTCACAATTAATTTATCCTTTGCTTCCAATGAGAAGCCATGAAAAGAAAGCATGAGCTAAGACTTTCAGCACATTATAGGCCTAAAGAAAAGAGAATAGAGCTTGATGACCTCCCATAAACCTGGTATTGGCAATTAAAGTGGTTTCTTACTCAGAATGAATTTGACAATTGAATGGCTAAAATTGTGTCAATCAATCACTCAATCCCCTCTCAATATACAAACAACTCCATCTTCATAGCAGAAGGGAGAACTTGCGAGTGGTCCAAGTAATTCATTAGCAATACTGGCATAAGAAGTACACTTTTAGTTGCCATTTAATGTTTTGTTCTCATGAACTTGTCTGAAAAGTATATCTGATACACGATGTTCGTGAACAAGCTCTCAATTAAGCAGTGCCACCAAACCTCCCCAATTAAGGTTTTTTTTTTAAAGCAATTGCAGTTAATTTTGCTGGTCAAATCCAGCTGGTAGGTTGCTGCTTATCAATTACTGCTCAATCACTGCCTTGAGGGTTATGGCATTCAATACCATCTCACTCACAGCCACTACAACAATGAAGTGCACAATCTGTTTCATGAATACATAATCCCAATAATACATTCCAGTATTTCAATACTTCAGTTAAGACAGATCATTATCCTCTTGTTTGCTCTCATTTGGCCAAGAGTGGTCTACTAGAGATAAACACATCCTATTCAGGAAGAAATTATTTAGGAAGATACAGAATGTTTCATATTTAAATTCCTGATTAGAAATAGCATTACCTCCAGTCTATTCTTACCTTACATAACAAACAGTGCAATATCTCAATTTAGTCATTTTTCATGGCTTTAGCCCCTTCACCTTTCAGGGCATAGATGTTATCCCTGTTATTCGATAAAAAGCCTTTCCTTACCACTTCATTCTGTATGAGTCCTTAGACCCCAGTTGGAAACATGTCTATTTTGGGTTAATTTTAGCCCATTACCACTCCCAACATCTCTATGCACCATCAAATGAAGAACACAAACCAAGAGGAGGAGAAGGTTCAGATGAATCCAAACAGATGAGATCTCCAGGCAAGACTTGGTCATGGTAATGTTGAAATCGTTGAGTCACAACCACATTCCATACATAGCTCTGATATGCATGAGCATACATCAATCTCATGTGCCGAGGCAACTGCAAGAATAGATTCAATACAAAAAAACTCTATCGTTACTCCACTATTTTGCAGCTATTCAAAAGGGATGGCTACTGACCTTGTCAAGAGCACCAAAATAATTATTGGGTTCCTTGGCAAGGCTTCCAAGGAGAGACCCTTCAAGAGATGCCTGGTACTTCTTGGACTTCAATGCTTCTAATGCTTTTTTGGCATCCCTTGTTTCCCACCAAGTCTTTCTGGCTTGGTTCAATTCCATGAAATGGTCATTTCTCGGGCTATTGCGTGGTTTCAAGATAAGTTCCACTGCCTGAAAGACATCACACTACTAGTCATTTCATCTCTACCAAAAACATGGCATTTCTACAGTCATGAAACACATACCTCCTTCCAGTTGCTAGAGAGGATTGCCTTTCCAACTTCATGTGTTGGAATCTCTGTGGAGCCAAAACGCTGCATCCCAAAATAGTTGATGAATCCGTTATTTTTTAGAGATTGCAGAGATGATTCCACAATGTCTTTCTCACCTTGTACTTCCCTATATGCATGAACCATTCATAACTAAATTGCTTGTTCTTTGCTATGAAAATTGAGAGGGGGAGGACTGTTTAAGGAGAGGCAAACCTGAGGATGATGTGGAATTGGTTACCCTGAAGGTCTCCAAGAAGAATAGGTTGAGTTTTATAAGAATAATTCCCCAGAGTCATATTCTGAAGTCCTTTGGAGATAGCAGCAAGCCGCTCAGCTGTAATATGGGCCACAGACATAGTCTGCACTGTCTTTCCTCGCTTATCCTTCACGCCTGCATACCCAAAATGCTTCTCTTTGGTCCTGTCATTGAGAATCCTCCTTAATCCTTGACTTTTTAATGTTGATACACAATCATAAACATACAATATGAATCAATGGAATATTGTCCCACCTCAGCATGGAAGCAATTCGACGAACAGCATTCACTGTATCTATGTTCTCTTTGTATAAGTAGAAGTGGGTATGTTTGGGACGGTTCCTCTTCCAGCGTCCATGATCCTTTCTACCTGTAGAGCGATGTTGGTTTTAAATAGTGCCTTGTCTGGTCAAGTAAGAACTGGAAATATGAGGAAAGAGGGAGACTTCAGCTCACTATTACTGTTCTTCAGTTCCACAGTCAAGGATTTGATACCATCTATATCTTCAGTCTTTGTTTCCAGGTTTGCATGGCATTGCTTGATGGCAAGATGCATTGTCTTTCTGGCTTCCTTGTCAATGCCTTCCACCTGTGAAAAGCAAACCACCCTACAAGATCATTTCATGAGTCTTGCCTTCAAGGTCATGATGGCCCTATGGGAAACATGCTACAGGCTCACTGAAAGATGGAAGCTCTTCAGATTCCCTTGTGCAACTTTCTGGATTTCATCCCAGGCAGCTTTTGGAAAAGCAGATGAAACATCTTGCCCTGAAAATGAAATGATAATTTTTCCAAATGATAGGTATCATTTTAGGGAAGGGTCTGAGTCCTGTCACAAATACCAACTCTTCAAGAGATTAAAACCTGACTTTGAGCAATTATTGGTATCCATGAGATATTTATGTCTAGGTATTATTTATGAAGGGATGGATCAAAGGATCAAGGCAAGAGAATTTCAAAGACAAGTTGAACCTACCTTCCAGAGGGGATTCATCTTCCATATCTTCAGGAGGATTCAAATCCGTGAGATGCACAATCTTCCCATCCACTTGCTGCTCATAAACTTGAAAATCAGATATCCTGAAATTATACCATTTCAGAATGACCCCTATGTATAGGATTCATCAAAACTGGAACTGCTTGCAATAGGTATACCACTGGTTAAAATATTTTTTTTGTGATTTATTCAATTTTATTATTTTCAGAATTCATGAATTTCTCATATGTCCCCTGCTCATGAAGATTAGCACATTTAGCAAGTAAGACAACATGAAGGCATGTAGGTCTGAATGATGAAACTTTTAGGTAGTATATGGTCCTTTAAAAATCCACAGATCCTACTGAAAAAAAGAGTTCCTTAGCTTCAAGGCCCTTTTACCTCAACTATCTGATTGGAAAGAAAGTTCTCGGAATTTCATGAACAATTATTACAATCCAGTTTATTTAAAAGCAAAATCATCTCAATCGTGAATGTAATCACCATTGGCCTCTATCACTTCATGCCAACGTTTATGCAAACTATGGATGCCATTCCAATAGAACTCTGGCGGCTGCGCTACGAAAAAGTTGGCCAAATCGGTTTTCAGGTTGTCTTGGTTGGCGTACTGCTTTCCACCCATGTGACGGTCCAGGGCAACGAAAAGGTGATAATCGGACGGGGCAAGGTCGGGGCTGTAGGGCGGATGCGGCAGCACCTCCCAGCACAGGTCCAGTAACTTTAGATGAGTCTGTCTAGTGGTGTGTGGCCGGGCATCGTCGTGGAGGAGGATGGTTCTCTGTCTTTCTGGGCGTGTTTCAGCCAGTTTCTGCTGCAGCCGATCGAGTTGCTGGCAGTAGTAGGCAGCAGTGATGGTGGTGTTTTGCGGCAACAGCTCAAACATGATGATGCCTTTCGAATCCCAGAAGACCGAGAGCATAATCTTTTTGGGGTGCAACTCCTGACGGGGTTCTCTTTCGGCCGATGCTCCGGCGTCCACCCACTGACGTTTTCGTCGAATGTTGGCATAGAAGGTCCACTTTTCGTCGCCTGTCACCACTGAGTCTAGCCAATCCGTTCGGCGCGAACGTGACAGAAGGGAGATGGCCATGTCTACTCGTCGCTGGCGGTCCCGATCATCCAGCTTGTGGGGTACCCAGCACCCCAACTTTGCCTTCTTGCCAAGCTCAGCCAGATGATGAAGGATAGTTGTATGGGAGACACCCAGCAAGTCCGCAAGCTCTCGCGATGTTTGCCGGTTGTTGGCCTCCAGTGCCTCCTGCAAGGCAGAGTTATCAAACTCCGAAGGACGACCGGTGCGTGGCTGGTCTTCCAGGCTTTCATTTCCTTTCTGGAAGCGACTGTACCAATCATAGGCAGTGCTCTTGGACACAGTGTCCGGGCCAAACGCGGTATTGATGTCAGCGATGGAATTGGCTGCCTTCTTCTTGATTCGGAAGTCATAAAGAAGAAGCAGGCGAACTTGCTCCTTAGTAAGAGGGTAGGGCTGGTTCATGGCTGGAGAGCACCAGGGCTGTAATAATATACGGTTGTATGCCGAAGGACACAACCTACTTATAAACACACGCAGAACATTCTAGCATGCTCTGGAAAAAAATTGTACTGGATATTCAAGAAATTCCGAGAACTTTCTTTCCAATCAGATAAATGAGGTTTCAGTATCCAGGCTGATGGAATTCTAGATCTGAGTCTCAGTCAAATATACATGGCATGTAAATAGATGCAGTAATATTCAAACATAAAATACATACAAACAGCAGTTGCAAATTTGAGCTACTTAGGTGTAGCTTTCATGAAGGATACTTGCAAAGAGCCTGAAGGGACTCGCATTGGAAGAGTCACATGCTTAACTAGTAACTAACTTTATTTACTCTCAACTGCCATTCACCAGGAAGGTCTAATTACTGTTTATCTGTCAAGGATTCAGTGATTTACTTTTCTGAAACAGGGAAATGTCTTTTCCATCAGTAACATCAGACAGTGGACTGAAAATATGTGCTCCCCCCTTCCATTGACAGAATTCTTCCTGAGATTAGTTTTGCAAGACTTACAAGCACAATACCTTGTGTTTGGAAATGTTTCAAAGGCTACATTCCACTTAACATGTAGGAATTCTTTGGATACAAAAAGCAAACTCACCTGCTACATGACCTACTTCTTTAGAGGCTATAACATCCATGAATGTAACAGAAACTTTGCAAGTACCCTTAGTCCTATACCACTCATGATTCAGTCAAATGAAATAATGAAATACTTCTGGGCTACCTTCAAGTTCTTCAAATGCACTTATTGATAAATCCCATGCTGCAAGACAATATCATTAATATAACTGTAAAAGGGTAAGGCATAGACCCTTCAGCAAAGGTTCCAGGTCTATCCATGACAATGCAAGAGCCAGCATTTCTGACCCAGATTTTCAGTAAATCACAAATTATTTCAGTATAGTGAACCCTATGAAAAAAATTAACTACAACATCCCCAGTGAGCCTCCTGACTAAAGGAATATACTATACTCACAATATTTATTTATTTATATGTGAATAGCATGCTATGCTAACATTCTTCATATACGTGGGCCACTCAGAAAAGTTTTGAGATTTGCAAGGAGAAATTGATGAAATTTCATTTCAACATCTACAGCTTTTTGAAGTGCTCCTCAAAAGATTCCATACAGCATTTCACCCTTCAAAGCCATCTCTCAGAGCAACTATGCCATTCCTCCCTTGCCACCTCAGAAACTGTTTCTTCATGGGCAACGGCAGCATCTTCTGGACTTGGGAACAGCTTCCCTTGCAATGAATCTTTGACCCTTGTGATCAAAAGTCATCATAAGGGACCTAAAAAGGCCTTTAGGGTAGAAGGGTAACCAGGTGAACAAGAGTTTCTTCCTGTTAGGCCACAGTCCTTGTTGACTTGCTGCTGGAGGAATCGTTGTGATGCAGGAGGGGGCCCTGGAGCCCAGGGGGTGGTCTTTTTTCTTGCACTTTTTGGGAAACTTTGGGCAGGCACAGTGTGATGTATGACTCAGCATTCACTATTATTCAGTCCTCAAGAAAACTGTCGCCACACGACCACTGACAATAGAGAAAGTGGCAACCATCTTCTTCCCCTCTTCACTGTGGTGGGGATGTTGTCCTAATGGAACACTCAAATTGCCTATTGCCCCTTTGTTTCTGGGTCTTACTAGTAACTCCATGACACCTCACCAATATCGATGTCAAAGCTTAATTCTGAGTATTCATGAAAAGTTTAGAGCACATACTTGCAACATTCCTCTTGGACCCTTTTTGCAGATCTGGCAATTTGTGGGGGCCCCAACAGCAAGAGATTTTCCCAACTCAATAAAATCTATGCAGGATTTCTGCAACATTCCCCAATCCAATGTTCAGGCACTCCTCAATACCATGATGTATGTACAGGGTGGGCAAAAAAACCAATACCTGTTTTAAAAAATTCATATCTCCTAAATTAATAAGGCTACGGAGATGAAAAAATACCAAAATAAAGTTAATTCAATTTTCTTTATAATGATTTGGTGGTTTTTGTCAAACGGATAATTATTATTGCCATAATTAGCATTTGAAAAAACTTACCCCCCAAAAAAAGTTGCACAACTGAATTTCTACAAATGATACTTCATTTCTCTTTTACTTCTTGACAGTATGCATTGTCCTGCATGAAAAAATTATTTTCCCAGTTCATCTAGCCACAAATGGTTCGATATGGCCACCACTTTGCCGTAAAACAGCCTGCAATTGTCCTCACCATTTACCAATAGCTTTCGCAACTGAGGTTTGGTGGACTTCTTCCCACGTGGCCAAAATTCGTTCCTTCAACTGCGCAACCATACGAATTCTCTGTCCACTTTTTCTTCTAAAGCAGACCACATGAAATAATCTGCAGGATTCAGATCGGGACTGTGGGGTGGCCAATGGCTCAATGAAGTCCGCACAATTTGGCTGGGGGAGGAATGGTGAGGCAACGATAGGAGAAAGATGAAGTTGAATGTTTTCAGTATGAGATTGCTGTGCAGTAACAAGAAACAAAAAAAATAAACAGCAGAGGAGGTGATGAATCCAGGCAACTTTCTTTTTGTGCAAGTTTATTTTGGGGGGAAATTTTTTTCAAATGCTAATTATGGCAATAATAATTATCATTTGGCAAAAACCACCATATCATTATAAAGAGAATTGAATGTACTTTACTTTGGTATTTTTTTCATCACCATTGCATTATTAGTTTAGGAGATATGAATGAATGATTAGGGGATCATCTTCAATGCTGGTTCTTCCCCTCTTAAACTCAGCAAAGCAGCGCAAAACTATGGATATGGAAGATGCTCTGTCCCGAAATGTAATAAGTAAAAGGGCAAGATACTGCACTTAATTTAAAGCACTTACCTGGTCATAGAGAACCATGACACAGAAATGCTCCCTGGTCAATTCCATGGTGCTGATTAAGAGAACGCCTACATTCCTAACTTAAAAAAATTCCAGAAAATACAGTTCTACTGGAATCATGTTGAAACTTGTTCTCAAGGGTTAGAAAAAAAAAAACATTTTCCACTCTGTTTAAATCAGTAATCTCTATGCCATCCAATTTTTGCACATGTTGAAACTTTCTGAGTGACCCACATAAATGTTTTATGAGTAGGAAAGATTAACCCTAAGAGAATTGCTGAATAATATTCCTTATGGGGACACAGAACAGAAAAAAATACTCCTGAAAGATTGTCAATGGAGAAGTGACAAAGATATTCAAGTAAATAAATGAGAGCAAAAAAAACTCATATCTCATGAACACCTTTGAACATATGCTCATTATCAACTTCAAATTTTCAAATTAAGGATTGCTTTGTGCTGCAGGCCAAAATTTTGAATTTGTGTACATCATTGAGATAATTACCTTAATGTTGGCCAAAGAAGATGAGTATTGCTACAGAATTCTGTAGCATAAATTTAAAATCACCTTAGGCCTCAGGTTCTTCATATGACAGGCTCAGCCACTGTATAGTTATAACAGAAAAGAAATGTTGACCTAGGCCTAAGAAGAACAAAGTGAACTTGATCCAACATATCAAAGTTCAGGATTTACCCCAGGCTAGTTAATGATCAATCATGGCACGAAGGCTGAATGCAACACTGGACATGTTACATATGAGAAGTAACTTGTTGCAATTAGAAGCATTCCATCCTAGAAGTAGTTACAAGTATAATTTCTTCTCACTGACAGTAACTAGTTACAATTTACTTTACCAGAGCTCTGTCAACATGGAACTAGTCTTCATACTAGCAGTATTCCAGTGTATCACAAAAATGTCCATCCAAACTTTGTATTGCATCTTAGGAAGGGTTTGCACAAGCTGGTGTAGAAGCATGAAAGATGCTCAGTGCGAGAAATCTTCTCCATAGACGATTCATGTCCATGAGATTACACCCATGAAATAGAGCCCTGTGTTTTCATGGAAGCATGCAAAAACCGTTGGCTGACACTCTCCCAGAGATACAAACATGTGATGCACTCATGCATCAAGCCTGCTCTTAAAGATGGTGCAATAAATTCTTTGTAACAGGTGTACAATTTTCCCACTTACATTAAATAACCTCTCCAGTGGCACCAGTTGGTTTGGGTGCATTGCACTGAAACTCTGTTTTCAGCCTTAAATTTGATTTTAGTGGTGGCAAGGATGATTGTTATAATACAGCACTCATCACTTTCATCTGAAGTTGAGTCTGTCATCAAGAAAGTAAAACATTAAAGTAACGCCTCTGACTATTTCCTTCGGATAAAAACTAGTAACTGTTTCCTTTATTAATCTCTGCAAGATAACTTGTTACCATGGAAATTCCCATAAAATGTGATTAGCTATTGTAAAATGATACTTTTACTTTGCTACCACTCAACACTGGCTAAGTGATAGGCCTATGGGATACAGTATATAGGTCTAACTGGATCTCAATTCTTGACAAACCTCTGCTTGATGAAAGCCATGAATCCTGGATGGTCCCCAAGGAATGCTGAGATGCCAACATCATCTTCTTTTATCCAAACTACAGCTTTGTCCCCCTCTAATTCTGAAGACTTGTTATCATGAGATTTGACTGATTCCTTTCCTTCATCCAGCTCAGAGGGGAGAGTGGCATCTTTTTTCAAACAATCTTCAATCACCTCAGAGGTGACTCTTATCCTCTTCACTTCCTTTTCAGGATCAAGTTCTAATGCTCTCTTTGAACTCTCCATGGTTTCTAGCAGTTTATACATGAATGGGAAAGAAGTGAGAGATAAGAATGGTCCTGGCAATTCTGTGAGGTTGTTCTTTGTATGCCTCTCCATTGGCAGACATCCTTTTTAAGTTCTTAACATTAGAAATTTGCAGGAGCCCAAGAGCCTGAGACACCAAGGTACTAGGTCAGACTTCTATGCACTATGGTAACCTCCACCTCAGGGACTCCTGTGAATGTTGAACCCTGCTTCCTTTGTTATGCTAATCACATCTAGTGAATTCCATGTATGTTATCCAAATGGAAATGAGTTTGGAAATTTTCAGGACATAATTACTATTAAATTAGCTTATTTTAGACAATGATTTCATGAATACTAATAAGTTTTCCAACTTTAAACAGAAAACTATTTTGAATTCTAGTTTATTTAATGCTTTTGAAACTTGTCCTTGTTAGTATTGACTGTTATGTTCTGAAAGATGTGAAAGATCCTGAAATGATAATGACAGATTTGAGTAAATTGAACATGTTTCCAGCAGCTCATATGGGAGCATATGGGTCCAACCACATCTCTGCCAGCCTCACAACCTTTGAATCAACTTTTAGCATCTGACAAATGCAAGTGAGCTGCTACTTTCATTATATACATATAAGAAGAGCCTATATATGAAAACTTATCCCCCATTGCTATCACTAGTAAGTACCAACTTGGCAAGTTGGTACAATAGTCAGCTACAGACCAAAATTAAATGATAAGAAATTCTTTTTTTCCATCTTTGTCTCCCCCCTTAGGTTCATGATTTCTTCTCTTGGAGTGTGACACTAACCAAAGAGAGAAAACTTTTGACATATCAGGAAGAAGATAAACTTATGTTTCAAGAGGGCTTTTGAGCAAATAGGTCTTATTTTGGAACTTAACTGTTTCAGTTTAAATTGCATTATAGACAATGCAGTGTACAAACTTTTCCTGCCCTAGATAGGAGACTGGCTCAAGAAAGAAATGTCTGAGAATGCAGGGTCAAAGACTTTTCACATCAGTCAGTAAAGAAGAAAGAAAAAATCTAAAGATGAAAGGTGAAGACAACTATTTAAGGTGCAATAATATTTATTCAGCTTTCAGTTATTAGCAGATATCAAGAAAATTTTATATAAAGGGGAGATACAAGATATGAAATGCTGATATCCAATAAAGGGTCCAGGTTAAGTATGGGGAGGGATAATGAAAAAAAATGGTAGTGGTGTATAAAGATATTATCGTGACATGGGATTTTGGATGGTTACCATTACCTGTTCAATTCATTCAAATCAATGTACTGCTTGCATCTCAATGAAGTACATGAATGACTACACATGTATTTGATGATGAAAAGATGGGCATTTATTCTTCAGTTTATTAGATGGCAAAGCTAACAGAATGTAGTCCACTGAAACATAACCTGAACAATGTGCGATTTTACATGTGGGCTTAAGCCTTCCCTGAGGCTAAAGCAAAAGCATATCTATCCCTGCCGCAGAATACAAGACGAAGCTCTGCTAGAAAATGCGGAAAAGTCGCCTGTTCATCGCAGAGGCTACAAATGATCTGTTTATTCAGCCTCACTGGTAAGGGATCTCAGTTGGTTATTTTCATCATCCTTCGGGCCAAATGACAAAGAATGAATGACTAAGTTAGATAATGAGTTTACTAAGACCGTTACGCAGCTTTTTCTACCAAACCGACCGATGAAGTTGAGTCGAAAGTCGAATAGTACCTATGGGAGATGCACACGTGGTACAAGCACTGAGCTAAGAAATAGAACTGGAGGTGGCGCACAATACAATGGATTTGGGGCAATTGGAAGCCATCTTAGTTGGGTCTGTGGTGGCTCTTCTCCATTCACTACAATGGGATTTTCATATCTCAAAGGTAAACATAGGCTAAAGGAAACGAAGGGCGACCACGAGGTGCATGGTAGAGGTGTTGGCGGGTATTGGCAGGGCATGCTTCCGTATTCAGAAGTGCTGCTCCAGTGTTCCCGCGGTACCTGCTCCATTACTCGGCCAATGCTCACCGCAGGCCCGCTTTAGCCTAAACCCAACCAATATGGCTTCAAAATGCACCCGTTTTCCCATGCTACTCCTATGGCCGCGCCATCTCCAGTTCTATTTCTTAGCTCAGTGGGTACAAGTGCGCCGCCATATAAGCGGAAGCACGAGGAATCCAAATCTGCTTTTCTCTCTACTTTAGTTGAAAGTGGATCATGGAGTCCACATATTAACTCGCCATGGCGCTGGGCTATTTGGTGCATAATAGCAGGATGATGACTTCCTGAGACTTTGCTGGCGCGATTGGGAAATACGATATTCCTTCGTCTTGTTCACACTGTCCATTCCTGTGAACACTGTATATGAATCTCAACTTCGTTATGTAAACACCAGTTGCATAGCTATCGAGTGTGCAGACGGCGTAGCTGCACAGGCCCACGGGCCGGAGGGGCCCAGGTACCGAGCTACGACAGGGGGAGGGAGGCGTTAGCTGGTTGGCTGGGAGCCCCTTGGCATGGGAACGAAGTGAATGCTGGGAACTGAAAAGGAAGGTCAAAATCAAAGACCTGGTCAAAATGAAGCAAAGGAATTCTACGCGACACTGCACAGAGACATCTCGCAACTGGATCGTAGGATTAAATGAAGTGGTGGCCACTTTTAATGCTATTCGCCCTTCCACACTGACTTCAGCTAGCATTGACAGTGGCAACCACGGAGCGCTCCTTTTCGAAACTCAAAATTTCAAAAGTCATGAGAAGTATGACGCAAGAACGACTCAGCCTTGCTCCTTTATCCATAGAATATGAACGTGCGAAGAAATTGAATGACTCCAAAATCGTCGATGTCTTTGCTTGGGAAAAAGCGGGGAAGAGGCCACTTCACTTGGTGAGTACCAATTTTTACGCCATGCCAGTAATTACATAACTCAATAATAAGAAATTGGACAAGGGGCCCCTTTCATTCATTGACCCAGGGCCCATGTCAACCATGCTACGCCACTGGTGAACACTAATTTCCAATGAGGACTGAATCTCCACTCCCACGTTCAACGCGAAACGCGCTGCTCTACGTAACGGCGAGAAGGATAGAACGTCCATCAGACCTTCTCGCCCTTGCGCAGAGGAGCTTGCGATTGCCTTTTTCCTTCCAATCAAACATCGGTATACCTCAGACATCTGCGAACTTCACCTACTACGGTATACCCGAACTTCTATCCTTTGTCAGGTTGCGCAGGTTTCACTTGTCACCGGCAATCCCTTCTCACAAGAGAGCAACTTCGTTGTTCGCCTTTGACATAAATAGTAATTTGAACATGTAAGTGTGGGGTAAGCAAATGGCCCTATATTCCTGTGATAAGTCCATGTTCACAAATTCTTGTGCAGAAATATCAACATTTCCACATTTTCAGAGAGAAGGACGGTCCTCCTCTCTTCCAGAATTTGTCCAGCGCTCGAAAAACTCTCTCGCTTGGAGCCGAACTTGCCGGAGCGCAAAGCACCTTCTTTGACGCTTTTTTCAGTTCAGGAAATTCCTTTTGATTTTTCCAGAAAGTGAGTAGGGTAAAATACCCAGTGTTGGGCCACAGCACATAAAAATTCCAGCAGTTAAGCTTCCATAGCATACCCCTGTAGTGACAAAAGCTAGCAACATGCAAGCATATACACCAGGGCCGGATTAAGAAGTTGCGAGCCCCAGGGCAAGTGGATTCTTGAGGTAACCCCCCTCCCCCGCTACTTATAGCAAATATTTAACGTTAATTTCCTTCGGGAGGGCCCCCTTGGAAGAGTGGGGCCCGGGGCAACAGCCCCCCCACCTCTGAATCCGGCCCTGATATACACACTTCAGAGGTGTTCATGCTAAAAATGACTTGGTATATGGAATTTTCATGTGCCGTGACCCATCACTGAGTACACGCTATTAACAAGACCATCATTGGGTATTTTACCCTATATCTTGGTCGACATCAAAAATCCTCTTCTGCTTGTACAAGTCAAGTTCATGTAACTGCGATTCCCCCTCACAGTCAGCAAATTCTCCACAAAGAAATCCTCATCTCACCAGGGGAAACGTAAGCATCTCTACTTTCATCACGTACGCAGGCAACTCCATGGTCTTTCTCGCAACATTTGTCTGCAGCAGTAGATGCCATAGAAAGGAAGGACTGAAGTTTCCTACAAGCTGACACTTTTTCAGCCGTTGAAAGCATTTTCTAGCTCTTGAATTTAGGATTCAATAAAAGTGCCGCGGGATGAAGATCACAGGCCTCTAATCGACGCACTGCTCTTTTAGTCACTTCTTTTAATTTCCTAATTTCGCTAGAGTCCTCATATGCCACTTTGCAATGTTTCTCCAGTTTACATTTCCATTGCACAGTGTATGAGAGGGTCATCTTTTTTGAGATCATATACTCCGATGCATCTTGAATAATTTCGAAACTCTATGACTTCCAGGAGTTTTGCATGGGAAAGTTCCCCAGCCGCCGCGCCATGCTTTTTTCCACAAGAATTTGTTGCACTTCATCCCAACTTTCGAAGATACTGTCTGAAGATGATACAGCATTGTGAAAATTGAGTTCCATCTTGTAATTACTTCCTGCCTCAATGTTTTTGACAAGTGTGAATTCTAGTCCGACTGTTTGAAATACTGCACGAGATGCTTTGGATCATTGATCAGATTTCAAACGGGGCATTCCACATCGTCGAAGACGTCGTGCATGGCTAGGTTGAGGTTATGGCAAAAAACAGCTTATCCTACCATATCCCGAAAATGCTTAGAAAATGTTAGCACCATTGTCGGTTGCAAAGATACTCTCCTGCATTTTTTTGCGCTGCAGACTCCTCATCTCCAGTGAAGCATTTAATCTTCACTATTCCTGGTCGGATTTTCTCTGCGGTTTTCCTTTCCTTGAACTCGATGGTTTCTAAGTTTCGCTCTCGAAGAATGAAATCCTCACCAATGAAGTGGGATGTGAGAGTGAGAAATGACCGTCACACATAAGAATCGCTCCAGGGGTCTGTTGTAAAAGCGGTACATGAAGTCTTCACTTCGTTGCTAACAAGGCCTCTCCATTGACGGTAAGCATGAGGGAGATGAAAACGAGATAGGCCAATGGCTGTTCGTGAAGCCAGAATATCTGCAATATCATGTCGTTCATAATCAGCCTCGATGGTCACCAGCTCCTGAGCAAGCTTCCGAAATCCCTCTCCATCAACTATATGAAAAGATCGGAGATCTTTTGCGATGAAGGTCGCTGCCATTTCTTTGACTTTCTGCAACCTGGCTCCAGGAATCTTTCGCCTCATCGATCTGTGGCTGGTTTAGGTCGTGTTGCTTTCGGCTGCATGTGTGACGATCTGCCAGTTCCTATCTTCCCTGAGTATGCACTAACAGAACTGCACAGTTCACATTGCACAAAGTTTTGCTGGATTCCATCCACGAAAATGAGTTTGAAAGTCTTCCAAATATCGCTCTTGCCTTTCTCATGGAATTCTACAGTAGTCTGCTTTGACTTATCCCTCAGCAATCGCTCAATTTCTGACTTAGAAACTCTATCCGAACACGCTTCCGTTGCTGATCCGATTTCAAGGAATCGATCAACAGTACATGGGTACGATTAGAGTTGTTTTTGAATAACAAAGAGAAATAACTTGCTGAAGTAGTTTTATTCTTATACAAGCTAGAACTACTATCCTATTTGAGCCCCTATTTCCTAAGTCCTAAATAGCTATCCCACAAGAATGCAGAGCCGGATGCGAGTGGCCATGCCATGATCGAATTGAGGAAATTAACTCGGAGACAACGAATGGAAGGGAAATAGATAGATCTTTTTAGATAGATCTTTTTTTTTTTCTTCAAAAAAAGCTTGCATGAGAATGATATGAGTTTCCGACGTTCCCACAGGTTCGATCCTCGAAGAAGGATATTGGAAATCCGGCAGTCCAAAAAAATACTCACGATCACGCGCGAGTGAATCCTGTTCCCTTTACGATCACGATAAAGGGCTTCTCCGAATCTCAGAGCGAGTAACGACTCACGAAAAAAGTCGTGAGTCCCGCGTGAATCACGCGTGAAGTGGGACTCACGCACACCTCTAGTTCCGAGTTCCCAAAGAAATGGAGTCCGTGACCCGGCTGAGGCCCTTCTATCAACTCACCTGCGGAATGATACTTCCGCCATTCAGCAGTAGACAACTGCCACTAGAAGTCTCCCAATGGGGATTGCCGACAAGTGCATCCTCACAAAGGGATGGAAACTCGCTGATGTGATTGCAAGGAAAAAAGCAATCGGGACATGGGCTCTTCTACACGTGACTAGGTCTGCTGGACGTTCATTCTGCTCGGGCAGCGCGTTCCGCATTGAGCGTGGGAGTCCTACTGCCGTTCACGATGACTCCCTCTCTCATCTGGGAGAACACCATTCACTTCTAAGATGACGGCCGCAAGTTGCAGTATAGACGAGTACAACACTCACTACCGATCCATTCGCAATTATGAATTCTAGCATCGCCTCAGTGTGTACGATTGGTGTGCACGGCACAAAGAGGTGTGCACAAGACGAAGGAATACCAGAAATGCTCCAAAAATGATTCATATGTAGGTAATGAAGCATCGGAGCTCATAAATATACCGTGCATTAATGAGGTAAATTTGAAAAGTTTGCCCACCTGAATATTTTTTATGGGCAATATAAGAGGGGTGATCGGAAAAAAACTTTACAACCAGCCTCCGAAGTGTTTCCATATACAGTGGTACCTCGCATAACGAACGCAATTCGTTCCAGCGGTGCGTTCGTTATGCGAGGTGTTCGCGAGTGAAAGCGAAACATTTTTTCCTACTTTCCTTGAAGTCTATGGGAAATCGTGTTTCGCATAACGAACACCTCGCATAACGAACGCACCGCTGGAACGAATTGCGTTCGTTATGCGAGGTACCACTGTACTGCAACCAAGCGATATAGGTGCTGCATAGAGTGCTCACGGGGGTATACTTTTCCACATAATCCTCTTGGACGGTGAGGCACTTGCCCCACTGTGGTATAAGATTTTCAATGGCTGCAGCGTAGGATTCTATGTCATTTGCTGACTGCCATTTTTTAACCTCTTTCACCACCTCAGCATCCGATCGGAAATAGCGGCTAGCGAGATGCTGCTTAATGAATGGAAACACATAGAAATCGCTTCGTTGAAGATCAGAGCTGTAGGGTGGGCGCTGAAGGGCCCCCAATCCATATTCTGCAGTAGCCGCGCCACGTGGGGACGAGCGTTTCCAGGAAACCCTCAATTGTGTGACATCCTGGTCTTTTCGGCCGCTTCATGCTGGTGTTGCAGAGTTGCATAGTATCCATTAGCCTAATCAGTCTTCCTGAATTGGTCAATAAACACGAATGGCGCTATCTTTTCTTGAGAAAGAGCAAGGCCTGACACTGCTCTCCTTGTTCTTGTCCTCGACACTGATTCACCCGCAATCAAATTTTCTGCACCATGCGGCTACCAGATGATTGGATTACACGCCATCCCCATACACCTCCAACAGCTGGCGATGAATTTCCGCAAAAAACGGATGGTACCTCAAATTTCAACGCGGGATCAATTTTCCAAACACGTCGACATTTCACGACAGCTCTGCTCACTTGACATGAGCGGTACAAGTGACTCCTCGCGCATTTTTTGCCAAGTTTTTGCCACCTTTAATATCCCTAGTTGCACGCTCACGCTACCCTCCTCATGGTTCTTCTGTAATGGGCCATGTATAAATTTTTTCCGATCAACCCTCGTATGAAGAAAATCTAAATTTTCGGGCACATACAGAAACACCGTTCATTGCCGTATATTTTGAGACTATTTTGAAACACAAACTTTCTGTTACTATTTCGAGGTACTGAAGGCTCAGGGCAACTCCGGCACAAATTAAGCAGTGCTCGAGAACAAAACCTATTGTAATTTTGCACTTGCGGGTCCTAGGTCAGTGCTTGCAGGTGAATTAGCGCTTTCAGTCCCTGAAATTTGAATTATGACGAAGAAAATAGTTACCGATGCTACGTCATAAATAAAATGATAAAATTTCGATAAATTCGAAATAAAAAAATAAAAAAACAAAAGAAAAAATGAATCCTAGGCCAAAGAAGAAGGAACATTGAGAAACTACAAATAAATTCTTCGGCTTTTGCGCTTCATTTCGTCAAGAAGGACTTCGTTATTTATTTCTTCAAAAAATTCTGCCTCTATGCTCACAACACATAGCGAGGACATCCTTGAAGGTAACATTGAATTTCTCACTTTCGTTTTCACTCTGTTCATGCATGAAAAAGAACGTTCAACAGAACAAGTTGTTATAGGTTGTGTTAGGGCTGCTAGGAACAATTTATGAAAAGAGGGAAATATTTCTTCATCAACAGCTTCCAGAGTTTGAATAAGAGTGGGAGAGTTTGAAGAGGACTTCCTCTCCAAATATGACTTCAAAATGGGACGTTCCTGGAAAAGACTGGAAGAATCCAATCCGAATCATCCGACAAGAAATGAAATTGACTCAGGAGAGAGAAAAGAATGGTCGTTGGCTTTGGGCAGAAGCATGGCAATTGAACGGTATAACTGAAGAGATTCCTGAGAGAATCTGGCGTTCATTTCTGCCAGAACAAGTTCTGTCTTCAAGTCAGCAAGAAAAGGACCTTGCTTCTGGCCGCAGGAAGACAATAGAATGGAAGCGGAGAATGCCTTTGGGCGCCGACGGATAGGTCTCGGAGGAAACGGATCGGAGATCCCCAGAGTATCACACATGAGATCCACCTCTTCCGATAGCTTCAGAAACATTATGTCGACCCCATCGCGGTCTCCTTGAAGCAAATCCCAGAGTCCTTCGATCATAGACGCAGCATTGCAGAGATCTAATTTTGCCGACTGAAGCGCCCTGCAGACAATCTTAATCTTTGAAAAAACATCAGCAAAGAAAATATGAGAAAAGGTGAAGGCTTTGTTGTCAATCAGTGACAGTAGGGACTTTGCTATGAGGCCGTCCTCGTCATTCTTTATTGCTAGGTCTGACAACACGTCCAAAATGGGCTTCAGAAGGTTTTTAAGGGCGTTTACACTTTGGCTCCAGGAAAGCCAACTGACATCACAAGGATGCTTCAACTCCATGGTACTATCCCCACCAAGCTCTCGAATGCGACATTTCAGCAATAGGTGACGATTGGAGCCTCCGAAGAAATTTACCACCAATTTCACCGTGGAGAAAAAGGAAGTTGCTGCAGGAACAGCCTCGCATGTGTGGCACAGCACCAGATTTAGGCGGTGGGCATAGTAGTGCGTGTGGTAGGCATAGGGATACATTTCCCTGAGCCTCTTCTGAACGCCGGAATAACAGACATTACTGATGCCCCGTCGAAGCAGCAGGCAACGAACTTTTTCCCTTGAACTAAATTGATCTTTGCTGTTATGCTCTCAGCATCCAAGCCTGCCAGTTCGATCAACTGGACACATCTCTCATACACGGCACCCCGGCACACATAGCGAAGGATAATAGAGAGTATTTCTCGTTTTGACACGTCACGGCATTCGTCGGCAATTACAGCATAGAATTGGGATTGAGCCAACTCAGATTTTATGTGATCTATGACGGCATCAGAGCAACACTGAATCACATCATTTTGAATATCAGGGGACAAATACTTTGCATTCTTTGGTAATGAAGAATACATCTTCTCGAAAGTAGGGACGTGCATCCGCATCAGTTTCACGAGTTCCAAGAAATTCCCCTGATTTAGAGCACCGGTGCTTACTTCGTGGCCTCTAAAAGCCAGTTCGCATTTCGTAAGATACCTGCAAAAACATTACGTGAGTACTGCAGTATTGCCTAATGGCTCGATGGACTTTATTCATATCTTGTAAAACTATTGAATATATCTAAATACCTGATAATGCTGATGATCACTGAAAGGTAAGCTCTGTTCTGTTGCCGTACTTCTTCAGATGCAGAAGTCAAGAGGTTTTGCACATCCTTGCCCTCTGACTTGCGCAACTTGAATTCCATCCAATGTCGGTATGCAACCTATCACGGCCACGTGAATTGTGAATGAGAGCATTTTACAAGAGAAACTCGTCAAGTCGAATTCTGAATTTTGAGTTTCGCCTTCCCGATGGTTTAGTTTGGTCCCGACAAAATTACATGAAGCATATTCCATTATTGCGAATTCGTCTCTCTCAAATTTTCTGTAGTCTTGAATTAAATTTTAATTATAAATTGAAAAATAAAAAATCTTGTCTCAACTCCAAGTCCAGCACAGAGAATGTAAAGGAAGAAAAAAAAAGAACTGTTCTTAGATATCCCGTATGAAATGAATTCTGTGACTTAGGCTTCGAAAACTTCCTTTCTCTTTTATTCTCCATTTCCTCGCTCTTGCCTGTCCAAGGGATTAAAACTGAGGTGCCTTTGCTATAAGAAAGGTGAAACCATTTAACACATTGCTTGCATATCACTCTTCTCTGATTGCACCATGAGGACGAAAAAATCTATCTCTTGTTTTCATGGAACTGTAAATTTTTGAGTGCAGAGCCAATTTCAGATTACTAGAATTACCGACAACTCGAATGGTTTCGCATTAACCTCGAGTAAGCAAGTTTTCCCAGTAGCTGATTTCCATTTTTTTAAATACGAAAGTAGGTGAGAGCGAAGTCTCACCTGATGCGACGAATTTGATTGGCCAACATGCTTCTGAGTCTTTTCAATGAACTTTTTCCAATTTCTGAAGCCGTCAGTCACCCACGCCTCATCCAAACGACCGGCACCACCACTGGCTGGATTGAAATGCTGACAAACGAAACAAAATGCAGCATCTACTTCGATTCTGTATTCCAGCCACGGGTATCGGTTAAACCATGAAGCGTTGAAGCAGCGAGTTTGAGCACCGAAAATGGAACATGGAAATTTCTCTAGTCGAGGTTGTCTTGGCGCACTATCACGATCCCCCAGGTCACCGGTCCTGGTGAACCTTGCTCTCTTAATACACGGAGTGATGGTCTCATTAGAATCACCAGAGCAAGGAATTGAGTTTTCATGAGGTTGAGAATCACGAGAATCACCACGTTTGACTAAATACCTCAGCATTGCACGATGCTTAGAATCTTCTTCAAAGAATCTTTGAATCTGCCTTTCTCATTACCCAGTGCAAGGAGCATTTGATCATTTGTGCTAGCATCACGAAAAGTCTCCTACATTAAATTAGACTAGGTATCAATGCTACACACCCGAATCATATTATAAACTAACCACTCGAACACGATAGGCAAAGGCATTAAAGGAACTCTTAACAGTCTCACCAAGGCACCTTTCACGTCTGTCTCACGAATCAGATGTAAGTCATGGTGCCTTGGTCATTTAAAGGTGACTGGGAGGAGCGTCTTCTAAGAATTTTACGGAGTTTCCCCCATTCCAAGAAAAACTGAAGATCAGTGAACTGGATTTTCCCTCCCCCTCATCGCTTCTCACCCCTTCCCTTCTCATGCCCTGGAGAGAGATAAAGAGATAATGAGAGAGAGGAGGGGAAGAGAGGGAGAGAGAGAAAAGATAGAGAGCCGGCTGAGTCTTGAACTTCAGAGATTTACGTACGCACTCTGGGACGAAAGTTGGGGGGGCTAGAACCAAAGTGGCAAGAACCAAGCCCCCCCCCAGCCCCCCCCCTCGCTACGCCACTGGTGGAAAGGCTTGAAATGGGAAAAAAGGTGAATGGCCCTTTTTGTCGCTGATTGAGCAATTTTAGTACAGAACTTTATATGATCGTCACGTGATGAAATTTGTATAGGTGGCCCCCAGAAGCAAGATAGCAAAGACGGTGGTACAAGCTTCGTATTTGTTTAATTATTGCATGTAATCTTAGGTTTACGATTCCTGGAAGCCGAAACATCGTCACACCAGGATTGCATGCCTTATGGCACCTTCTCCACTTCCTTATCTTGATGAAGGTGAAGCAATCACTGTTCCCTGGAAGGGCCAACATCATGAGCCCAGCTATATTTGGATAGATACGAGCTTTACAACCGATATCTTTTAACACTTCTCCGTTCTCTTTGTGCTTCTTGCTGTCATTTTTCCCGAATGGATTCGTGAAAATAGGTACTCGACGGCTTACTTCAATGGATTATAACACGTACCGGCAATGATGACAACTGCTCTTAATATGATTATAGCGGAATCCATCATCTGATTGCCCATACTCATCATCTACTGCCAAGAGGTCGTTATTGTCTTTTCCCCCCTGATATCAATCAATAGGCTTTGGTAGCGCCTACTACCTCTCTTCAACCCCTTCCCGCCACAAAATTCAATCTCCTCGTATTCATCTCTGAGAGCATCAACAGGAACAAAGTTAGGCGTGTGTTTCTTCCTCTCTCAGCACAATAACTCTAGCAATTTTGAAATTCAATCTCCCTGGGTTGTGGAGAATATTGAATCTTGTTTTTGGAAGATGTGAATTTCACTCCGGTTTTTTTCCCTCACCCCCTGGGTGAGGAAAAAACCACTAATTCCTGGGGGTTTTCGGAGGAAAGAGACTAACCATAAGAAAGATATTGACTCGTAAATGACGGAAAGTGGCCTTTTCGTTGTTTGCGATGCACCATTTCGCCAAAAAAATGAAATTAGCTGTCGCTCAATTAGGCTTAGAGTGCTTGCTTCGGTACCGTCCCCCAGTGTTCCCGGATACCATGCTGAAACTAGGCCAGATTCAAGTCTACTTCAACCTTCGTATCGGCGTTTGGATCTTCTGGTTTTTAATGTATGGTGCATTTTTTGTGTTGAGTTCATGAGTTGAGCTGAGAATGAAGCGGTGGTTAGCAGTGATTGATCGATGTGGTAGGATCTGGAGATATCTTACCCATGAATTTCATGTTTCTTGGAGGCATTCCCTCCTCAGGCATATTCGAGATGGTTCGAGGAACTCCAGATAAACCAAGGAGGGGGGGGGGGGGGTCAGGGGGGTCTGAACCCCCCCTTCAAAGTGATGGTTATATCACTCTAACTCTCCATTCCCATCTCCCCCGAGGGTGGGGGAAAGATATGAACAAACGACCTGAGAGCGAGGCTGGAAAGGCACAAAGATAGGAGGTGAAAGGTGAAGGTCACGCCAGTTACAACTCACTTTAGTAAAGTGAACCTGTCAAGGAAACGTCCTGCTCATGTGACACTATTGAATTTTTTTTAATGGAAACGGAAGGACGACAATTCAAATAAAAGGCGTGAATCGTACAGGTTAATGAATTTTCAGTTGGACATTAGAGCAGTGATATTTGGGCTGAATCCCGAAATTAATTTAGTTCATTTTAAGCTATTTTCAGATATCGAATGTGTTTTCATCATTTTGAGTTCACATTCTGTTTCCACAATTTCATAACATTTTTCTTGGTTTCATTTTTTTTGTTCGCGTGTTCGTGCCGTTTCGTGTTTTTGTTGAGTAGGCCTATATCTCTCCTGATGATTTGATAACACCTTGCATTCACCTTGAATTCAATCGTTAGACTTTTATACGCTGCGACCAATCTCAGTTGGAAATGGACGGTCGAATACAGAGCATAGAAATGTATTTTCTTGCTAGTATTAGATATGAGAAATAAAGATGTTTCTACCGATTCAACAAAGTTGTTCTGTTGCCGTACTTCTTCAGATGCAGAAGTCAAGAGGTTTTGCACATCCTTGCCCTCTGACTTGCGCAACTTGAATTCCATCCAATGTCGGTATGCAACCTATCACGGCCACGTGAATTGTGAAGGAGAGCATTTTACAAAAGAAACTCGTCAAGTCGAATTCTGAATTTTGAGTTTCGCCCACCCGATGGTTTAGTTTGGTCCCGACAAAATTACATGAAGCATATTCCATTTTTGCAAATTCGTTTCTCTCAAATATTCTGTCGTCTTGAATTAAATTTTAATTATAAATTGAGAAATAAAAAATCTTGTCTCAACTCAAGTCCAGCACAGAGAATGTAAAGGAAGAAAAAAAAAGATATGTTCTTAGATATTCCGTATGAAATGAATTCTGTGACTAAGGGAGGATTTTTTAACAGAGCACTATCCGATAATGCAGCTTTATTTACCGGATTTATAATGCATTTTCTCTGAAATAAAGCAGCATTATCGGATAATGTTTGGTTCAAAAATCCACCCTTAAACTTCGAAAACTTCCTTTCTTTTTTATTCTCCATTTCCTCGCTGTTGCCTGTCCAAGGGATTAAAACTGAGGTGCCTTTGCTATAAGAAAGGTGAAACCATTTAACACATTGCCTGCATATCACTCCTCTCTGATTGCACCATGAGGACGAAAAAATCTATCTCTTGTTTTCATGGAACTGTGAATTTTTGAGTGCAGAGCCAATTTCAGATTACTAGAATTACCGACAACTCGAATGGTTTCGCATTAACCTCGAGTAAGCAAGTTTTCCCAGTAGCTGATTTCCATTTTTTTTTTTAATACGAAAGTAGGTGAGAGAGAAGTCTCACCTGATGCGACGAATTTGATTTGCCAACATGCTTCTGAGTCTTTTCAATGAACTTTTTCCAATTTCTGAAGCCGTCAGTCACCCACGCCTCATCCAAACGACCGGCACCACCACTGGCTGGATTGAAATGCTGACAAACGAAACAAAATGCAGCATCTACTTCGATGCTGTATTCCAGCCACGGGTATCGGTTAAACCATGAGGCGTTGAAGCAGCGAGTTTGAGCACCGAAAATGGAACATGGAAATTTCTCTTGTCGAGGTTGTCTTGGCTCACTATCACGATCCCCCAGGTCACCGGGCCTGGTGAACCTTGCTCTCTTAATACACGGAGTGACGGTCTCATCAGAATCACCAGAGCAAGGAATTGAGTTTTCATGAGGTTGAGAATCACGAGAATCACCACGTTTGACTAAATACTTCAGCATTTCACGATGCTTAGAATCTTCTTCAAAGAATCTTTGAATCTGCCTTTCTCATTACCCAGGGCAAGGAGCATTTAATCATTTGTGCTAGCATCACGAAAAGTCTCCTACATTAAATTAGACTAGGTATCAATGCTACACACCCAAATCATATTATAAACTAAGAACTCGAACACGATAGGCAAAGGCATTAAAGGAGCTCTTAACAGTCTCACCAAGGCACCTTTCACGTCTGTCTCACGAATCAGATGTAAGTCATGGTGCCTTGGTCATTTAAAGGTGACTGGGAGGAGCGTCTTCTAAGAATTTTACGGAGTTTCCCCCACTCCAAGAAATACTGAAGATCAGTGAACTGGATTTTCCCTCCCCCTCATCGCTTCTCACCCCTTCCCTTCTCATGCCCTGGAGAGTGATAAAGAGATAATGAGAGAGAGGAGGGGAAGAGAGAGAGAAAAGATAGAGAGCCGGCTGAGTCTTGAACTTCAGAGATTTACGTACGCACTCTGGGACGAAAGTTGGGGGGGCCAGAACCAAAGAACCCAGCCAGTGGCAGCCAGTGGCGTAGCAAGGGGGGGGGGGGGGGGGGGGGGGGGGGGTG
>CAJPEV010000824.1:28568-39908 GCA_905338385.1 Darwinula stevensoni | reverse complement strand
GGGTGGGGGGGGGGGGGGGGGGGGGGGGGGGGGGGGGGCCTTGTTACGCCACTGGCTGCCACTACTCCAATGAGCAAATGAAGGACTGAAGGTAAGTCATCAAAGACAAGTTAAGCGCAATTCATTGCATACACGCGAGTGCGTAAGAACAACTCCAAGAACATCCACATCATGAGGTTGATCCCTGAGGTATATCCACTACCGTTCCTTTTGTATTCACCTCGCTGATCACACTTGAATCTGTGCTGACGAAAGTGACGCACTTATTCCTGACCACGAATGCGCAAACTCAGCGCTTCAGGCCTTATGGTGACCCACGTTTGCAGACGTGCTCCACACGTGTTTGGTCGATCAGAGCAACATATTGGAAAATAAAAATCGCATCCCGTCCAATCTAAGCTAAGTTTTTGTTGCAGGATCCGTCATTTTCAGAATCTCTCATTATCAGATGAAGCTTCACGTGAAGAGAGGCAACTCTTCTTTATTTTTGCTCCATATGACATGCGATTCGATGGTGAAAGACGCCTTGGATGCTATTTGTCGCATTTTTCGCATGATACTGAAAGTTGAGAGACTTTGTAGAGGTAGGTACATTTTCTTGTAGTTTTTGGGCACAACCTTAGGGTTGAAGTTCATAAATCTTTCTTAGGCCTAACCATAATGTTAAGTCAGTGCCTGAGATAGAGCTCTTTGTATTTTCCAGGTCTGGAAGACCTGAGTGAGCATGGTATTGCATTTCCGCCCGACATGGTTGGATTGACAGCTCAGCAGATCGAGGAGCTCAGACTCATTGACAAGTGGACTCCAATCTGTGTTCCATCCGGAGGGTGCGAATTACGTGCAGATCCCATTGGGAAACGTAATGGACATGCTCCAAATGAGAAAATGAGAGAAGTTTTGAAAAAAGCCATTACAGATGCGAGACATATAGTTTCTCCAGTCAGTAATTATTTTCCACTTTGAGGAAATCATTCTTCATGGGAAATTCTCCACTCACTGAGGAACCTCTCTTTTCCTGCAGAGGCAAGTTGAAGCTGGCATAGTGATGACAGAGAAAATGGCAGAGAGTGCTTTAGATATTATTCGTGGAGCAGTCATGATTGTCTATCCCATGGGGCTACCTCCACATGATCTCATACAGTTGGAATTAGATAGTAAGGAAGAGCTCCAGGGACCTGTTGCCCAAGATGTCAGTGCATACAAACTTGAAGCCTGAAGTAAATGCTTGTTGAATATTCTGTACATCATGAATGAAGAGGTCTATGCCTTTTCTCAATCAGGTGATTGAAAGGACAGAGGGTGAACTTTGGTTCTCAGGGAAGAAGTTGCCAGAAGATCAGCCCCTGAAGGCATTTCTTGGCACAAATGAGAAAACAACAGCTGTGGTTAAGGTGGGGAAGAAAGGACATGGTGCACCATCACGAGAACCTGTCATGAGTGTGGAAGAGCAAAAGCAATTGATGATGCATCAGTTCCAAAAGCAAGAGGAACTCAAGGTCAGATATTGTGGTATCATATTCTCTTAACACAAGGGTCTGGAACCTTTTTGACCATGTGAGCCATATTAAGATTGAGGTAAGTGCTTGTGAGCGAAAGATTTTCAGAACAACCAAATTTTTCCTGAAGTTAGCAACAGGCATATGCATTCGATACATGAGAAAAATGAGGAACAACCATGACTTTCAGTCATGGCTCAATGAGCCAAACTTTTCGGCTTGTGAACCTAATTTGGCTCATGAGCCATAGGTTCCCAACCCTGTCTTAACACATTCACTGCCACTCAGTATTAGGTGGTAAATTTCTCCCTCTGCCTGCCATTTTTCTGCTTGGAGTCTTAAGCTTGGAGCGAGTTACTGTACAAAAAATACTATATCTCTTAAAGTACTGAAGCAAATTGAATGAATTGAATGGGGTGAGAAAAAGGGACTTTCTTGCTCTTTTGGCCCAATACTGAAGGAATGTGCTTCACTTGGTCTCTGTTTAGGACTACTTTCCTGACATGCATCAGATTCAAGGCTGAAAGTCAAGTGTGATCAGTCAGTTTATAGGTAATTGTAAGGATAGGGAGGCCACCACAACTTGATGACTGCATAGAGATCCCTAGAGTATGGATTAGGACAGTTGAATGTGGTGACTTCAGTCACTCAAGTGAATGTCTTCGTGTAAGAGTGCTTTTTGTAGATAGTGGCATCCTTCCTTTAAGAGTTTATCTGCAGTCATTCACTAGAGAACTTGAGAATAAACTAAAGAACTTGAAAGTGATTTCAGGAATTGTAACTGAGCCTTCTAGTGATCATAAACCATCAAGCACATCCATGTAGGCCTGCATTCATTTTTACACAATAATGGCAGAATTGGATCTCTTGCCATTTAATCACTTATCAAGCTATGGAATCTTGCAAGTCTGACACACCTGTTTTTACATATGGCAGGATGTACAAGTTGGCAATGCATATCAGATGGAATTTCTCCAGATGTTTGATGGAGTAACATATTGTCATGTTAAATTGTATGATCTCTTAAGATCCAAGGTATGTGGAGAGAGACACCATTCATGCTTTCATGTGTAGCTCACTTGTTTTGCTCAGCAATCTGGTAATATAAGAAAGCAAAATTTCATACAAGTTGGGGAGATTGATTGTTAAGTGAAGAGAAGCAGAGAGAATGGTAAATGATTAATATATAGGCATAAAAGTGGCACCAAGGCCAGCCAGGGACAAATCCTGCCCAGAGAAAATGTTCTATTGTCATCCTATAGCATATTGGCAATGGATATTTAAAGTGACACATGACTGAAAGTTTTAGAAAGAACCTCCTTCCTGCGAGTTTACCAAGTACTGTGATCGTCAAGACATCTGTGGCCATTACTTCTCCACATTCTTCTTTCAAATCACAATGAAAGAAAAGAAAGGCCAATGGCTATTAAAACAATTTAAAGCAATGCAGAGTTGTTGGAAAGCCACTACATAGAGCCCAAGTGCATTTGTTTATTTGAAAGGATACCAATATAGTGTTATGAGTGCCATGGAGAGCCCGATATGAACCCCTCATTGCAAGAGCTCAGAAAGAAATGGCTAAGCCTGGGCAATACATCTGGTTTTAGAAAGTGCAACTTTTGATTGTGCATGTGCATTGCATAGGTGTGCTTGGCTATGTTGGAAATTCCAACTGCCTTATGACTATCCCCTGATAAGGTACATAAAAATAGCATTATTCATATCTCCATTCAAAGTTCAAATTAAAATTTCCTAGTCACTTGCAATCACTGCATTAGGAGCTATACAGCACTACTCATACACTAGTGCCAAGTCTTGAAAGATAACTGAAAATAAGTTCAGTAGTGATATAATGATATGAGGGCTATTCCTTAAATATTCCATTCCAAAATAAATAAAAAGCACTTATCTGAGCATCTTGAGTGGATATAGCCCTTCCCTTTCCAATATGTTGCTTGAAATTCCATTCTATTGTCACAACAAATTCTAAATAGATGGAAAGTTCTCTTTGTCTCCTTTGATTTAGTATACAGTATGATGGTCGCTTAAAAGTTTCAAGAATTGACTATATAGACTTAAAAGTGATTTCATTTTTAGGAGGTGGAAGATTGCTATCTTCCGTATTTACTTCTATCATGATTTGTCTATATATTGTCACAGTTGTTGGGAATAAAATGTACAGTCAACTCTTGATATGCCGCCACTGTTGGTCTAAGCCGATTTTGGCACTATATCAAGGGTGGTGCTACATCGAAATGCATGGTTTTAAAATAGAACATTTTTAAAAAAACTCAAATGTAAAATAGAATTAGCAACAATAAAAATCCACTTTAATTCATCCATGCTGTCAATGGAGAAGAAAAACTACACAGCTTAGAAAAATGATTCACAATGCTTTGCTGACTTCCAGCCGCATTTGCCTCTTTGTAGCGACATACTTCCACTTTTTCCCTCACATTTATAACTGTCCTTTTCCCTATTACTGGATAATGAACACACTTGAACAATCATCTGGAGAAACTTTGAACTGAAAGAAGCGTTTCCATTCTCCAAAAGAAAGAAAAGGAGATTCAGGATTAGGTCAGATTAAAGAGACCCCTTATGCCCCCCTCTAATCCCTGTTGTCCGTGCCAAAGCTAAGTCATCCCTCACAATCTCGTTATCAAATGATCAAAAGGAAAGGCTGACAGCATGTCTTATTTTTTTCCGTCACAGTAGTGCATGGTATAATCATTGTAGCTGGTATGGTATGCTGCTTGGCGCTATATCAAGTACAACTTATGTTAAATAAGGCATGTTTGTGCAAGGTAAGGTATTGGTGGATGGCTTGTGAGGGTGGCGCTATAACAGGGGGAGTGCCATTGATAAGCCTATGGGGAAGATTCGTTCTCAGGAAAGAATTGGCGCTAAGTGAGAGTGGCAGTATATCGGGTGGCGCTATATCAAGGGTTGAATGTCGTTAGCAGCCATGCAAGGCACACTCCACATCCAGCATGGAGCTGCCCAAGAAGCATTTGTATGCCGTCATTTACAGCAAGCGTTTGAAACATCTGCTCTATCTTCTGCCAGTTTACAACTGGTTTGGTGGATTTTGATAATCATGAGCCAACTTGGAAGATGGGCCTTGCAGTGAAAGATTTTTGTCATCACACCTGGAAACATTGCTTGTGCTGATTCTCTGATAAAGGAAAATAGGCTAATCATTTATAAAGGGTTGGAGCATCATATAGGCATTGGATCAACTGCAGTTTCAAAGATTTTATGTTAACTTCTTCATGTGAGAAAAATTTGCACCCTCTTGTGTGCCACACATTCAGACAGAAGTCCAGCGAGAAGCCTGTGTGGATCAGTGTACATTTGATGGAAAAGTTGGATGAAAGGCAATCTCAGACACTTTTTCAAGCTTCAACTGTGACAAAACCTTGATACATCATTATGATAGGGAAACAATGTGGCAGCCAACCATGTGGCTATTTCTGGAAACCCTGAGACTGAAGGAGGTATGTTGCACTCAGAGTGTTGGGAAGATGCTTGCAGTGTTGTCAATATCAGGTGTTGTGATGGTTGTCCTATTGGAGGAAGAGAAGACAGTTACTGCTCACTGCTCACATGGTACACCATAGTTTGCCTTTCAAAAGTATCATAAGAACTGCACTGGTGCTATCCCAAGTCAGGCCTCTGTGCTATCTTCCTCTTGCATTTTGACCATGTCAGTGCACACAGCAGCATGTATAGGTTTTCTAGGTCAAATGTGGTAATAAGAAAGTCAAATGTGCTGCTTTGGTGGATGTTGTATTTTAGGAAAAAGCATGCATGATATAAGGAAAGTTGAATGCAACAGATGTACAAGGTATACCATACATATGTTAAGAGGAATGCCTTCTCATTGCATTTTCACAAATGTGGCTTCAGTTGCATTAACCCTTCAAGCTGTTTTCACGTACACCTTACGTGCATCACTTAGGAGGTCGAGTGACAACTCAGTGCTTGAAGGGTTAACATATGATGCTCCTTTCACAATTGATCTCATTTGGCAAATATTGATGCCAGGATTAGTTCTAGGAATATGCTACTATCATGCTGCTTCATTGCTGTGAAGGTAGCCAGGAAACTCAGTAAATCATCTAAAAAATGCCTTCATTTTGTCAAGATTTTTATTGCTGGGGTCAATTGACCCCACGATACCAGTTATAACAAGGAAAAAAAAATAAATACCAGTTGAGGGTTAAGGAGAGTCCCAAATCTTCCTCTCAACTTTTCCTTTGTGAAATCTGGCCCCCCACCCTGAATGGTTAGTGGCATAATATTCCAATGACTTACCCTGACATATTGGTAATTGCCTAATAAGATTAATTGCAAAGGGAGCATCATATGTTAATGCACCTGCTACTCTTATGCTCCTATGTTATGTTATCACATTCTGAAATAGATCTTTAACATAAATAAATGTAGATTCAATTATACAGGGAAACACTTATATTATGCAAGGTGTTTCACAAAAACGTTTACCATTTTGAATTGCCATAACTTCTTTATTGTAATGAGCATGCACTTCAAACAAAAAACAAAATAGCAGAGAAACGAAAAAAATTTTTTGTCCTAGTGGAAAACAAGTTCGAAATGAGTCTCTAGCCCCAGAACAGCCTTGAAAGATGCCAAGAGAAGTTTTGTACTGCTGCCTTCAGTACTTCCTGTGGAATGCCTCGAACTGCCCGTTTATTTGTTCCCTTGAGTTTTGCAATATCTGGCTTGTTCTGAAGGCTTCATTCTTGCTGTATCCCGATAAGTAAAAGTTGAGTGGACAGAGGTCTGGGGATTGTGCTGGCATCTCAATAGTTATGTGTGTGAGACTCTGCTACCTGTGGTATGATGCATACTTGGATGCAAAGGCAAGGGCAAAAAATGACAGTCATCCTTTCTCATGAAGAAGGGAATCATATTCTTTACAAATATGAGGACAGGAAATTCAAACTAGAAAAGAGGCAAGGAAGGACGGGCAGATTCCATATAGTCTGAATCAGAGTTGCACATTGGGTAAAAAAAAAAGTTTCCTGCGCCCTGTCCTACAAGACTGGCCTCTCATCTGAATTGTCTGCAAATAATGCAAAAATGCAGGAAATTTTCCGCAACTTCTACATTAGCCTGCATGGAAACTTCTAAGCAGTGAGGATAGAAGACTACAGACTCCAAGATTTGGTAGTCTACTCTCAGTAATAGGTTTGTCAATTGTAGACTTTGCCCAACTACAATCCCCTCCCACTGTGAAATTTTTGCCATCATTGCACACACACACACAAGTTTGGACCATTCAATGTGCAACTCTGGTCTCCATATCAAAGGCTCAAATGCACACCATATATGTGAAGGAACAAACCCTGCACCTGCAACACAAAAGCTGGTGAGATCAAAATCAGAGATGTGAGATGTTATTCTGATTCGTTTTGAGATTCAAATTGTTGAGAATGTGGAGGGACAGTTGCTTAGGTTCAGTTATCACTGTTTCAATTTCTCAGGAGCTGAGGAGGGCCTTGAGGGATGAGGGCTCAGATGGTAATGGGAAGATTGGCTCTGTACTGCATCTAGTTGAGCACTTATGCTTGAGGGCATGAACATTCCATTTCCATTGCTTGACCTGTAAAATGCAGAGATGGTTGACATTTCATTGTCAATTTAATAAGAAAAGAACTTGTTTTATATTAATTTATATTGGAACAGTCATGTCAGGAGACTCTTACGTGGATTCACTATCATGTGAAGGATCAGAGCAGCATGAGGATTCTCTGCAGCAGTTGCAGTACCAACAGCAAAGAATTGATGTTGGAATAACAAACAAGATGAATGGAATTCCTGAGGCAAGAATGAGATTCAAGAGGTTCTCTTGAGGGGAATACTCTACAACCACTCGACTCATATTCACAAAGCTGTAGTGACATTCATACAACTTTCCAATGTATCCATACATGTCTTCAAAATCTGAGCAGATCACATAAGGAGAATAACCACATCCCTTGGTGTTAATGTATAGAGCAGCATTAAGCATATTCCAGCGATAGCTGGAGATCTCAGATGTTGGTAATTGGCCAGATTGGGTAGCTGAATCGAGTAGATTTGGATAATCATGATTTTCTCTTGTCATATAATGCACATAGATTTGGGTGCACCTGACAGTGGGTGCAGTACAGCCCTCACGACAAGAACTCCAGCTGCAGTTGGTATTCCCAACAAGTCTGTTGACATTGCTTGTGATGCACAAAGCTGGATCTTCACTGAATTGAGCCAATATGGTTGAAATGCATGGATCAATGACAAAAGGAATCAAGAAGAGGAAGACAAAGCAATCAAGTATGATAGTGAGACTGCAGAGGACAGTCATGACAAACTTGAATTTTTCTTGGAAGGGAGGTGCTCGCCTTGTCACAATTGGGATCCCATATTCATTCCAAGTAACCTCAACGTCTGGGCCCAGGTCATCATAAGATGTGTGTTTCTGTGCATTACCATTGTAGAGGTTGATTCTACTGCTTTTCAGGCTTCCCTTTCTGTTAGACTTTGTGGAATTGGAACGTTGTCGACATGGACTTGAAGCAGTTTTTTCCATAACAGTGGATGGGTTCTTTTGCTCTTTCTTCTGTCCTGCATCTCCTCCTCCAATCTTTTTGCCTCTTGATCTCATCCTCACACTCCCTTCACTTTCTGAAAGGGGACAATAGAAATTATTTTTTGTTCCTGAATAGTTTCATAATTGCTATTTAGCATTTAGTGTTAGTACAGGTCAAATAGACTGCATGCACTCACAGTAAGTGCAGTGCTATTAAAGTGCCATGGTCTTAGGTGGTGAGGTTCTGGGTCCATGAGGGTGACGGTGGTGGGGGCCTGATGACCCAGGACAGCAATGAATCCGCATTCTCTCCCCCTCTACATGCACAATTTTAGAACACAAGCAGAGTGTAGAGCAGGAAAGGATAAGAAGACCTAGGGGGATTGCTGCAAACAGAATTCCTTCCATGACTGTCCTCTCTCGGTTGTGCTTCAGGATCACTGTATCACTCAAGTGTGGAGAGTAGTAGCATGGAAAGATGGCTGGTGGATGAACACCATCTTGGCCATCCTTCCCCATTGTATTGAATATCTCCCGGCATTCATCCCTCAGGGAATTAACACACCCTTCCAGGTTCACCATGAGTCTGGTCTTGTTGTAGATGACAGCTCCTTCATCCAAGAGAGGCATGAAATGACCATCAGGATCAATCCCAGAGTCTGAATTCTTGTGGATGGACATGAGATCTTTGATGCTGTATCCTTTATCTTCCAATTTTACCTCCACTCCATGGAAGCAATCATGAAGATTCAGTTGAACTTCCCCTTTCTGATTCATGCTAGTGTTGGACACTCGAGAGCAGATGACCATAGCTGTCTGGTTTCCATCCCATGGGAGGACATGCTTCCCATCTGCTGTCGATAGTTTGGTGCATGTAGCCATGAAGATGGAGTATCCATGGAGTACTAACATATTTCTTCTTTCAGTCCTCACATTGGTGCATGTCTCCTTGCATTCTGTAAGTTCTCTTGGAATGTAGTGTGGGTCTGCGGAGTCGTGAGTTTCGTGGTCGGGATCTTCCTTGACCAGCCGTTGACAGAGGCTTTTGGAGCATTGATATAACCCATCTAGCTCTTCACAATCGAACACTGTCTTGCAGTTCTTGACATTTTCCTCTAACACATCCTTAGGGCAAGTGAACATGTTTGTGATTTCCTTACACTTGCCTTCCTTGCAGATAAACAGTCCATCCATGGTAATCTGTTTGCACTCTTTTTCGGCACAATTGATAGATTTGATTTCTTCAATGGTGACGGGATAGCAATCTTCTTGTTTGAGGGATTTCCCTTGACATCCGGAGGCTTTCATATCCGACCCGTTCTGTCTCACCAACACCCAGATCTGCATGCACCCGCTGGACTTAGAGAGACACCATTCGCCGCACGTGCCCCATTCACAGCCTTCCTTTATGTTGTCTGCTGCATCCAAGGTCGTACAAACCACTGGCCTTTCCTGAAAGTTTGCATCGATAAGCCTCATCGCTGGAAAGGTCACATAAACGGTAAGATTTAACAATGCCACGCCACTCAACACAGCGATCAGGAGACAGATCCCGATGCTGCAGCAAATCCTTTGCTCGGACGCTGTGAACATTTCAGGAGCAAGTCTTCGGAATTCGGCGTAGGGAGAACAAGGAGGTAAGAGGAGCAAGGGAGTGAACGACTATTGATCCGAGAGACCCTGCTGCGCTGCGTAGTACTACTCGGAGTCCCGCGGGTTCGCATTCCATAGGAGCAGAAGTTGGTCCGCGGTCCCTTTTACTACTTCTGCGTAGGACTCTATCGTTGTAGCAGCGTGCTGGACATGTGTTGACCGAGGTAGCAAGTTCTCCATGGTTCCCGCGTAGCAATCGATGTTGATGAATGTTTTATAGCTGCCGATCGCCCTCGCCTTTGTCCTGGCGATCATATCGGATCCATACCGATTCGTTGACTTAATTATTTACTATGTGGTTCAATGTTTCCTTGTAGGATCTGCAATAGAAGATGCTGCTAGTATTGCTTGTGAATGCAGATGGGTCTGCAATGGTCAGATGAACACAGGTTCAGGTCTATTACCAGTCTTTACTGGTGTGATAGATGTCTAGGGGTGATAACGAGTGAATGTCGTGCATTCCGAGAAGGGAAGGAGAGAAGGATCATTTTGCATCACAGTTCCCGTGATCAGAAGTGCGAATGATCATCTTTTCTTTCTTTTCTGGACTGCATCCTCAGGACTCTCGAAAATGGTCAGTCGATATGTTGCTAGGCAGCCGGCATATAATTATAGCAATTGACATTTTTCTACTACGGAGGGTCACTTCCTTAAAGTTCATTCTTTCGTATTGAAGTTTTGAGGAGCCTTCCCAGGGCTTCAGATTTCAATTTCTCCTGATTCATGTTTTAATGATGAATAGAACTTGTAAGTACCGCATGATTATGTAGGAAAGAGGCCAATTGAGAGAGCCTGATTCCTGAGGGTTTCAAATTTGGAGATTTTTGCGTCATGCATCTTCACGTCATCTGATATTGGAAGTAGGTGATGCCCTTGGGGTTGGGGATGGCAAGAATGAGGTGTAGGTGCTTTATAGGCATTCCGAGGGGAGAATGCAATGATGGCATGCATATGATGTGTCAGTGCGAAAGCGGGAATCCCTCAAATAGCGTACCTTTTTCATACGGCACCAGGAAGGGTCAGGAGGAACGGACGCGTACTCAGTGTACTGCACAGTGCACGCTCTGATGGATACTATACCTGGCCCCTTCACAAAGGCAGCTGGCCAGTATGTGCAACCTGTAGATGGGTTTACCTTCCATTGAGCGCATGCCTCGATTTAGTACACGCCAATAGGACCCCTTGGAAATACATGGTTTTCAACCTTGTTCGCGAATCGCACCCATTCCCAGTGTTAGTTCCCGCTTTATGTTGTAGACTTCGACTCTTCCAATGGAAAACGTCGATTGGGGAAATTTATACGATTGCTCAAGGAAATTTCAAGACAGCTCTCTCTTAGCTTTTCGATTCGTTTTCTAGGAATGACCAATTAAAGCAAGTGTCTGGGTGATATGCAAACTGTGTGCCTGATGGTAGTTGTACCTAAACCGTATTCCTCGTGGAAATCGATAATCTGTTATTATGAAGTTGAGGTTTTTAGGCATCTGGACAAGAATACTATATCCCAAACCCACACGCTTTACTAGTGGAGCCTAGAGATAGGTGTGTGTTTATTACGCGCCCCCCCCCCCCCCCCCCCCCCCCCCCCCCCCC
>CAJPEV010000824.1:0-28563 GCA_905338385.1 Darwinula stevensoni | reverse complement strand
TTTTTTTCCCCCCCCCCCCCCCCCCCCCCCCCTTGTTCACTGGAATTTGTGAACTATGCATGAGTGGGATTCTGCAGTTTTCATGTGATGGCGAGGAATACTTGATCACACGCAGTCTCTTCTCGTTCACCCCCACTCTTTCGGATTGCATCACATCTGAACCTAGATGTAACATGTTGTCTATCCCTGCATTCATTAGCTGCTGCGTTTCACTTGCATTGAATGAAGGTTGATTCCTGACACCTTCACTCAATCACTGCGAGCAAGAATGTCGACCCCCCTCAATTTCCGGAATCCATTGGTTCATTTGTGGTTTGGATGCTTCAGATGACCTCTTCTCATTTTGAAGCTGTATTTGAGATGACCCCAGCAGGCATTTCCTGAAAGAGACTAATTTAACGGTTCCTCAGGTTTCGATATCGCTTGGCAGTTGTCTTTTGTTATTTTAGCTTTATCTAAGTGTTATGAATTCTAAGTACTTCTTAGTACTTTTCCGTAACAGGCAAGTATTTGAGAGCCCAGAAAGTGCCCCATCAGAGGAAGACAAGTTCAATGGTGTCTAATTTGTCACAATCGGTTCAATATTTATTGATCTAGCTTGATCAGAATGTTTTCAAATTTTTAGACTTTTCACTTATTTAATACTTTGAGTACTAGATAAGTGCTTGGGTTCCCTTGAAATCATACCCTGGCATCGAGATGAGTATAGGTAATTCTTTGGTTGAAATTAGTATGCTAGTTCTTGCTCTAGCTCTGTCTGTATTTTGATTAGTATTGCTTTTTTTATGCTTTCAGTAATTAAGCAGTATTTGAGTCCCTGGGAAGATTCACCGTGGCATAAAGGCACGTTTAACGGTATCTCAGTTGTCTAAATTAGTCCAGTAGTTCTTCCTCTTATAACTTTTTATGTATATTCAGTACAAAACCATTATTTAGCTTCCCCAAAAGGCACACCAAGACATCATCCAGACGAATCCATCGGTATTTCATCTACTGAAATCGATTTTTTCATTTTTGTTCTAAGTCTGTCTGTGTGTTTTGGATATTAAACACTAATGCTTTCAGTACTGTATCTGTATTTGAGACCCCATAAGGCACACCATCGTCAGGATGAGTCCAACGGTACCGTACCTCACTAGTCAAAATCGGTTCTATTGTTTTTGCTTCGGGTCGGTCTGTGCTATGAAATAGATGATCTTCGGAATTACGGAATGGAAACAGATGACACTCTGGATTTGGAAAGCTCGACTAATGAAGGGAGATTCCGATTTTTGTGCTTATTCATGTGCGTGAACGTGAGCCATACATGTAGAAACCCATACAAAACGTTACCCCCTCGTTCGTCCCAATTTTACCGTTTTTACCCTAATCTTTACCTGAAGGGTCTTCTGACAGGTTGAGAGACGGGGGAAAACCCCTTTTTTTTTAACCTCAGTTTCACCGTCCCAATATTACCTTAAGGGAAAAGTTTTTGTAAGGGAATTTGCCTTTAAAAACGTCATCTCTGTGATTCTTATTACCCTGGCCGCACCTGAAATTGCAATCCTTGAAGGAGTAATCCAAACTTTACCAATTGTTGCCACATGCAGAAGATGGACTGCAAACGAAGCGTTTCTATTACTGATATCTTCAGTAAGTAACGTGATGTGCACATTGCTCAAGTATACCTCTTTGCCAGTATGCCGCATCGGTTGGAGACCTCGAGTGCTGCCGGAAAGGCAGTTTGTGGGGTTTGGGCCCCTTGTGGAAATGAGTGCGTCGTACTATCTTACCTTGTGATTCGAACAGTGTCGCCGCTGGTTGCTTTTAGTCCCGATTTCAGTCGACGAAAACTGGTCCCTCGTCAGTCCATTTTAGCCCACTGCTGTCTTACCCTCTGTTGACCGGTTGATGTGGTTCCTGATCAGCAGAAAACAGCTTTAATATTCGACCAACTGTCCATAAAGTCTTTTTTTGCAGTGTTGCAAATTCAATACCTGTGAAATTCGCACCTGAACCAGGTACGAATGAGCGATAAAAGAATATAGGAAAGAAAGGGTTAGTTTCTTGTGATCCATTATCAGTGGCAAGTTCCATGATGTCAGTTTCAGTTTCTCCATGTTCGAGTAGATATGTTAGTTGTAACGTCGCGCCTACTCCTGATTTGTGAGGGGACCCAAAAAGTGTTGTCTTCTTCCACTTGCTCATTTAGAGCCAATACTTTTATTGTGCATTAATGCATAATGCCTCTTGGTTTTCCGATCCAAACATTGAACTTAATAATCGGAGAATGAAGGAAGATTTTGTCGTTCTTATCTCATTGTAAAGTTGTGTTTTTCTACCTAAGGTCAGCGTGTCTGATGAATATAATTAGCTGACAAATTTTGCTCAACTCGCCAAATGTGTATTATAATCGATATTCACAAGTGAACATCGATAAGCATCCACTATCGTGAAGTTTGCCTAATGCTCAAATGATGTACCTTATTTTCGCCTAGTTTTTCTCAAATTTTCACTTAAGACATTGCTGGGCTCCTGTATATCCCAGAAACACATTGCTGTATGTCATGTAGGCTCAACTTTGACGAAATCTCAAGTCAAGTCAATTGCGCCCCCTATGTGTTCCCACATATTTAGTACTATCAGATGGTGGGCTACTATAGCCGTTTTGTCTCCCACAGAAGGCCTACCATAATGACTTGTCCACCAACTTGTTAGGCAAGCTTTCAAAATTGTCTTCCTGTATCTCCTTAACCCTGGAACTGCCAGAAGCAGCACGGCATCCTACCTACGTCGATTTTCTCGACGGTTGGCAGTTCAAGGGTTAAGAAGGCCCTATAGACATCCTCGATGATAGAAAGACTCGATCACAGCACTGCATGAATTCACTGCAGAGCTATGATCGATATTTGTCAGATATATTACCCTACATTCAGATTCATACATACCCAAACATTAGAGAACACGACAAAAAATGGCATGAGATGTTCATTCCTAGCCTTAAGAACTGCATGCATGCTCAAGAAAACTTGACTAAAATGCTCACTGGAAGTCAGAGAGGCTAAAAACGTTTTGGACTCCTTTCGTATGCGGAAATGTTCCGATTGCCAAGATGGAGTTTTTCTGGCCATGTGCCGAATGAACGAGTGAAGATAAGCAAACTTTAATGAGCTAACTTGGTTGATATCAAGAACGAAGTTAGCTGAACGTCCAGACATTTACGAAGTTTCAGGAAATTATCTTCTTTATTCCGACAATCGAAGATATCAGCTGTGTGGGTTTTTTTTTTCTTTCAATCAGCCTGTTGAGATGAATCCACAACATCTCTTGAAATCTAATCCGATTCCAATCATTATTCAATGGGTGACATGCACCAATTGAGGAATCGAATTAATTTAAAGACAAGATTAACACGTTTGCTGAGACATGTTTAGGAATGTGTTTACCTTTGACATGCACCACTGAAAATCAGATTAGTTTCCATGAACACGTTTATCCACGATTTAAACACGTTTAAAGGCAGTATGGGAGCACTTGGAAAGAGAATGATGGGTATTGTGCGCCAGCTGCTGCTCCATTGTCCGCACCAAGTCGGCGACGGTGTCCGTGGAAAGATGAATCCTTGTTCGTAATTCGTCTCCATTGAACCATTCAAGAGGTTTAAGCCGATCTCTGATCGTCCTCTTGACAGTTTCGTTCAGGATCACGTTAAAAACCTCTATCTCCTCATTAGTTTCCATTTCCACCGTTGCTAGATGATGAGAGGCAAGAAAAATGAGGCTCACTCTGGCAAATCAGCATACTGAACTTCCTCTGAGAATCTGTTTAGAGTGTTAAACCTTCTGAGTGACATGCACCAGATTCGTTTAACTTTAAACTGATCTGGTGCGTGTCACCCGATATGGAACAAGTTTATCTTTCAAGATTAGTTTAAGAGAGAAGTAAACTGATTGCATTTGGTGCATGTCACAAAACAATTTAACGACGAGTTCAACTCATTCTTAAACATATTTGCCTGGAATCAGATAAATTTAGCCCCTTAACCGATGTGGTGCATGTCACCCAATATTGTTCAAGCACTTAAGGAGGGACCTTGTACAACGCCTGGGAGTCAGGTAATAGTAGGCCTATAGTTTGATACTGAGTTTGATACAGTGTGTCTCAATTTTAGAATCAAAGGCATCTACCTGTAGATGGTAAGAGTCTATGAATGTTCGTGGTGTTATCCACTGACGTATGCACAACAGCAAACGCTTCTGCCACTCCCGACGGATGTTTTGAAGCGTTGCCGGATTGATGTCGCCAAACGCTGGTGGGTGACAAAAATATGACAAAAATCTTGGTCTCTACAATGTCGCAAATTTTGAAAACCATTTGCGTGAGGTCCGGGGGACGTGTGAGGCATCGCCGTCGTATCCTGTCTACCGATCCAGCGTTGTGCGAAGTTCTCATCCGGCCAGTGGCGGGCAGCGGCGGTCTTGCTTACCGCCTCCCTTCCCCTATGATTTCAGAATTCTGAGACACTGTAAACCATGTATTTCTTGATCGCGATGATCGCCCATGCAAGCTCCTCAAGAGATCGTAGTCATGCTTAGAGTGAGTAGTATACGAGTAGTAACGGAAATGTTCCCATGTTCTACTTTATTCCATTACTTAGCAATTTCTATGAAAATAAGGGAATGATGTTGAATACCATAAATTTAACTACGTTACGTTGCATCTCAACGGGGCAACAGGGCAGCCGGAATATCATTGCATTTTCTGCTGCGTCACGCGTAACTTTTTAATTGTTACGTCATATTGTGACAAATCTATCACTTTAACTGAAGATTCAAGCAGCGCCAACCGTGACCATGAAAATGGAGGTTCCCAGCTGAAATGCGGTTCTAATATTTTATTATTATTTGTATTTAAAGTCACCCTAATCTACAACAGCCAGGCCTACCAGCTCCAGCACAATAATTTTTGGATGTCGCATCGGTCAAAGCGTGCGATCAACGCCTTGCCTCCGAATGAAGCATTGAAGTGCTTTTCAAATCAATTCATGGATGATCACGATGAATGAGTTTTATGCATCTGGCCGTGATCGTTATTTTCTGGCCCTGGCTATGCAGAGACTGGAGGCGGACGAGGACGATAATTACCTGGACTCTAAATGGGCGGATGGGAGCAGCCTGAAGAGGGAATATCTAGGCCTCTCCAACATCACCTGGAAACCTCATTGATGCCATGCGCCCGATCGTATGACGTAAGGGGATGGTAAGCAGGGAAGATGGAATTAAGAAAACAGGGAGGAAGAACAGGAGAAAATGCCCCCGGCGAGGCTGTGGTCATTGCCCCCTCTTCTCAGTCTCCCGTCCTTACCGTGGCGTCGAGTTGCTCTTCCAGGATGGAGCATCCGTCGACCAACATTTCGTGCATTTGTGTTTCTTTCATGTGACTTGTGTAGAATGAAGTGTAGTGAGAGCGTTTCCCCTCGGTAATTTCATTCTAAGTGGATCATGACCTTTAGAAGCATTCACGCCCATAACTTAAAAAATTTCAGTGGCACCAGCAATGCCTTGCTGCAGACTTACCCTGCCCTCCCCCCCCCCCCCTCTCTCTCTCTCTCGCTCTTTCTCTTTCACTTTACATCACCTGCATGAAATCACGTTGAGAATTACGATTCATGTCGTCACTATGGAGTTACTTTCCGTATAACCTCGATGACTTGAAGAAAATTAGGAAGGGCGAATATTCTCTGCACCAGAGAAGACCACACCAGTAGTTCTATCTTCTGAAATTTGCCCTCCTTGCTGTCGATTAAGTCGAAAAGAGGAGTATATACACCGCATATACGTGGGGAGGTCGGAAAGTTCGCGGATTTTCACATTTTCCGGCGCCATTGAGTGATGAGTGATTGTGGCCCATTCAATTGATATCTCTTGAGCCCTTTCAACAATTTTTTAGAATTTTTAATACCGTACAGAAAGATGGAGACCCGTCAGAAGCGAGACGGCACTGTGAATGTTCGCGAGACTGTGAAATTTTCGGCGGAACAAAAACGAGCGATCCTCCTCTACCACTTTCGGAGCGGTTTGAAACCGCAACAGGCGTTCGAAGAGATGAAGAAGAACATCGGGGATGATGCTCCAGGCACTACCATGGTCTTCAAGTGGTTTCAACGATTCGAAGTTGGTCATTTTGAAGTCACCGATGATCCACGAAGTGGGCGTCCAAGAACTTCGACAGACGACGGAATGGTTGCTGCCGTGGCAAAATTCCTGGAAGAACCCTCTGCGACCACAAAACGACTTGCCGACGTCTTTCAAGTCTCAAAAACGTCGATTTCGTCCATTCTTCATGACCAACTTGACTACTCAAAGAAATCTGCTCGTTGGGTTCCACGTCTTCTGAAACCGGAGGAGAAGGAGGCCAGCGTGAACTTCTGCAAGAAGTTCCTGGAGGATTTTGAAGACGGAAATTCGCCAAACTTCAGGAAGATAATCACTGTTGATAATCTCTTCGAACGCCAGTTGCGGTTTCAAACCGCTCCGAAAATGGTAGAGGAGGATCACTCGTTTTTGTTCCGCCGAAAATTTCAGTCTCGCGAACATTCACAGCACCGTCTCGCTTCTGACGGGTCTCCATCTTTCTGTACGGTATTAAAAATTCTAAAAAAAATGTCGAAAGGGCTCAAGAGATATCAATTGAATGGGCCACAATCACTCATCACTCAATGGCGCCGAAAAATGTGAAAATCCGCGAACTTTCCGACCTCCCCACGTATAGGAAGTCACACATGGGCGTCTGCTCTAAGGGGCAAGGGGGGGGCACTTGCCCCCCCCCCCCCCCTGGAAATCTGGCATGGCAATTTACTGATAGTACTAAAGAAAGAAATTTAATGTACTTAATGTGGAAATCTCTTCTTCCGTAGCACCATTTAGACTAATCTTGCTGTGCAATATGAAATATCGTTTCCGATCTTATCAAGCAAAGTATATTTATTCTTCCTACCAAAAGATGACGCTACTAGGTCTAACGAATTAGAAATTCAACTCAACCCATCTGGTCCAGAGGCTCCGGTAACACTACTGCTCTACATGACATCGCGTACTTCCCCATGGCAAGGCGAGTCCATGGTGTGTGTAAGAATACATGAAAAATCAAGTTTCCTCGTTCGCCGTACAGTACTTTCGTAGTGCTAAGTTGTCGTACAATATGGGAGGCAAGTATCCCAGGCCGAATGACTTTCATGTCTTCGTTGTAGGTCGTTCGCTCTTGGCCTACGGTAGGCCTGCCCTAGTCGAGTGAGCCTATGCCTGCACCTTGGTACTTTTGTCCAGTTTGTTAAAAGCTTTAAAGAAGGCACCTCTATGGCGTAATTAGAGGCTCAGGGTTACATTTTTGCAGTTATATTTGTTATTTTATAACCGAGGCGCCTGCTGTTCCTCTTTGAGTAGAAGACCCTCCCAGCAAACAAGGTTACGAACGTTGATTCAACGTTATGTGTTTCAAATTGTTTGCTGGGCTGTCTCATTGTCTGACAAGAGTTGCATAATAGGTCTACGGGTAAGGGGTACTTTGAGGCCCAAGTAAGATTCCTCAACTTGGGGCACACTATTTTGTGATATTGATTTGTAGTTCACCATTCAAACACGACCCGAATATCAAGTGCACTGGTTTACTTCATTCACATTCACATTCGCAACAGAATGCGATTTCAATGTGCCAACATCCATGACCGTTGATCATTGTTCCCTCGTATTTACTTAATTGTAACTGTGATTTTAATCTGTATAGACATAGGACTGCAAATTATTGCTCCTACCAACTACTGCATTGGAGAAGCGCTTGCTTTTCTCTTATAAATATTGTGATTTAATCGGGGCCTACCTAGGTACTCTGTACTGAAACGTACTGTATACTCTTAAAGCTGCTATACTGAATTTTAATAAATAATTGTTGTCACTGGTATAATTATCTGTATTGTGCAGTACCTTCAGCTAATCAGTGCAGAAATCTTGTAATTTTTCAGCATTTTACAAAAGATACAAACACCCTTGTGTGTGCATCTGCACTGCCACTCTTGTGCCTTGCCCCCCCCCCCCTCCTCCTCCCTGGGAATAAACCAGCGGACGCCCATGATGTCACAGATGCCATAAGACAAGTGGATTAATTACCTTGAGCCTACCCTGAACGTTTGGCAATATGTCTTGCGTGATGGTGTCATATGCACGTTAAATTCTCGCTGTAAATCTGCGAGTGTTCGAGGGCAGTGATCACAAACCACAGACTTTAGGATGACTTCTCAGGAAGAAAGCCTGTGCAGAATATTTTTCCCCCTTTATTTGCTTCATGTAGACGAGTTTGCAAGTCGAACCATATGTGGCATGCGAGTACAAAAGCTGCAATGAGTAATAAATAAGCTGTCATGAAAAACTGCAAGTGCTCAGCGTGCAAGTACTGCTACATAGTACATTGAAGCTATAGCTTATCTATTCAATAGCATCTTTGGGGATCATTCATGAGTCTTATCATCAGCAGAGGGGTAAATGTTGCTAATCGTGATGCAAGCATAATTTTATGCATAAATCATGGATAAATGGAGTGAAGATTTCGAATGGATCTATGCAAACGAAATTATGTTATCATGCAAAGAAATAATTATGAGTACTAAGTAAGAGTAATTAAATTAGATGCGAAAGAGTGGTAAGCAACAGAACCAAGTTCATAATGAGCTCCCATATGAATCAGATTAATCCAGTGTAAAAATAACTTAGCAGTTCATCATGAAATTAGTTCAGTTTACTGGTTAGACGCATACATCTCATTAATTTTACTTCAGTTTATAAATGCATGAATGTATGGTTTCTTTCCCTTGATCCGTATCATCGTCATCATCCGTCAGTCTCAATTCTACTCGTAAAGGTTGTTTCGCGTGATACGTGTAATTTAGTGATGCAAGCGACAAACTCACACTGCGTGTGTGCTTGCTGTGCGTTCGTACCTGCGTCTCCACGCTGAGAAACCAGTGCATCTTGTCATAATAGATATGACTGTATTTCGACGCACTGGGCGACCTTCCTCTCCAGAAGCATCTTCACCCTCTGAAATGCATGCGTGCAGACGTCCCGGATCGAACCGAACCCAATTCTGCACGCAAGCCTTGCGTGGTGTCAAAATCCTTTGATGTAGAGGGCATGCGCAAGCATGCGTGTACATGCGTATGTCTGACTTATCACACGCAAGAAACCCTAAACATGAAACGCCATTAATAAACAATCGCAATGACCGGCTTGAGAATAGTAATTTGAGGATTCTCATCTCTAATTAAATCTTAGACGAGTAAACGGAGATGAGATTTCGCGTCACTTAATGAATGAGTGTGGAAAGGAGAGATGTACAGCCTAGTTGCTCTCTGAAAATCTGAAAGTGGGAGTGTGGACAAACTGCAATATATCCAAGTCATTTCTATCGCCCTGCTAGGACTTCAGCGCTAAACCTAAACTACTGCATACAAAGAGTAAAGGCACAAGGGTAAGTTAGAGTAGGAGAAACTCACCTTTCGTGTGGCTCACGAGGTCAAAGTTTGAGTATTCCTACTCCTGGGGCTCCAGAACCCTTCATCTTAGCACTCTCCCCCATATCTCGTCCTGACGTCTCTATATTTTCTTGTGTGTATTGACGCTCATCTTCTGCCCAAGAGTCTTCGAACAGACAAGGGAGCCGCAGTGACCTACATTCATTTAGTTTATTTCGTGAACTGAGAAGTCCAAAGTTAGCCCTGTCTATGTGAACTCTCTAGTTCTTTCTCGCTTCTATGTGAGCTAATATTCACCCATTAATATCAAAGCAATGTACCAATGAAGTGATTTTTATTTTTACATCTCCCATTTATTTTCTAATTCCCATGCAGATACAGAAAGTGATGTGTCGGTCTTAGAATGGGATGGAAGGAGATAGAATGGGATGGAAGGAGATAGCATGCTACTCTCTGTGGTCCATCCTTTCCTATGCCCTTGCCACGGTCTTCATTCAAGAATTTATTCATGACCCTCATCAACACGTACCCGAAAGTGAACACGGAGAGAGTGGGAAGGATATCAGTACCCCAAACGTGTCCACTTCATTCTGGTGCTATGGAGACACCCAAGATAACCGCCAGTGCACCTTCAAGAACCTGTGTTTCAACCCCCGAAGAAAATTTATTGCCTTCCTTGGACGCGAGTCCACGTTCCTGGGTCTGGGATCATCCCAGACCCTGGAAATGGACCTGGGTTCTTTCTCTGGCCACAATGTCTTTCATTTTGGCTATTCCACGCTGAGGACAGAGAGATGGGGCTCCATAAGGAAGGAATTCCGGGACGTGGAATGGATCGAGACCCCAGTGAAAATTGCGGCTCGTCTCCTCCCTGTCAACCTACAGCATTCCTTCCACGACGATATCATCCCGTTATATTTTACATTAGAAAGCATCTGTGCTGGGGATGTGGACGCTTTTCGTCGCACTTTCGGCTTCGTCTTCATCGACGACCAACCCCCGGTGACGACAGGGGATTTTCACCCATTCCTCTCGAACCAGGAAGCCGGTTTCGGTATCTTCATGAGAGGAGATTGCTTGTATTGTTTCAAGTCGGGTCACATCGGCTTGGAGAAATGGGTGGGATGGTACGACGTGGGGCTCAAACGACGACATCCCCAAGCACCCATTTCTACCACGAGACTCAACGCTGGACATCTCCGTCGATTTTCCAGCTACCTCATGGATCGGATGTGCGCCACCAAATACCCCAGTGTCTGTGACGGGTGTGGAAGACATCCCCAATGGGACATCCTCTTCCTGGCTCGTAGGGGAAATCGTATCATCCTCAACGAAGCCCAAGTTCTGGAACGTTTGGTCCTGGTCTTTGAACAGACCTTCATAGTCAACGCCTCGTGGACGAGCATGAGCCTCGAAGAGAATTCTCTGCACGAGATCATCTGTGCAGTTTCTCGTGCCAAGGTGGTGTTGGGTGTCCATGGTGCCCTTCTCGCCATGACGGTCTTTATGAAGCCTGGGTCTGGTCTCATCGAGCTCTTCCCCTACGCCCTGAACCCCGACAATTACACTCCATATAAGACCCTAGCTGGGCTACCTGGAAGGAGGGTGTCCTATCGTGCGTGGTCAAACCAGAACCCCGAACATACGGTTACTCACCCAGGACGAGAACCCTCTCGAGGTGGAATCGTCCATCTTTCGGAGGAGGAACAGGAAGAAGTACGGAATTCCACTCTTGTCCCACCTGCATTGTGTTGCATGGACCCTAAGTTTTTGTATCGGATCTACCAGGACACTCATGTGGACCTTGAATCAATCGAGGTCACACTCAGATCACTTCTGAGCGAAATGACCTGGAATCGATCAGAGATCGATCGATCAGGACGAGAAGATGCGGCAACAAACTTGCCTTTATTACCCGCGGAAGTGAGGGACCTGAAATGGTCCCGACAAGGAGACGATGTGGTGCTCACCTGGTCCCCACCTTGGAATCTAGGTTACCTGGGATTATTTTGGGATGGTGAGGTCAAGATCAAATATTTGGTAACCGTCCTTCAAGGGAATTTGGAGTTGAGGAGCGAAGCGAACGACACTGACATTCGTCTCGTAGGTTTCGGCAATTCCTCATCCATCGAGGGCGTTGAAATATCTTGTGTCCTTGAAGGTCAGGAAGGACCTCGGGTCTTTCTCTCTTTAGACTAGTCTCACCCTTGGGAAATGCAATAAAATCATTACTTCTTCCACTCGGACGTCTCATTCCACTGAATCGAATCTTCGAAAATACCGTAAAAGAAATAGGGGAGAACGTTTCTTGCGGAAACGTCTCAAAATGAGGCATGAGATGACGTTCTGAAACTTTATCTAAACCCATAAGAAAACTGGACGGTGCGGCTTTTTCGCAAGTGATCGAAAGACTCAATACCTTGCGAATGCTAATGTGGGCACGTAAGCGCAGCTTTTGATCAACAGATCAGTTTGAAAAACAGATCACAAGACCCTGCTTGTTTTTCCTGGATAATCTGAAGTGTTCAAGTTTTGAGACTGGGACATAAAACTAGGCTAAATGCTTTTAGAATTGATATGGTTGCTACATTTTTGAACTTCATGATTTGGAGGTGCAACCTTGTTAGTTTCAGGGACCAGTATGTTAAGATCTGCTTGATTTCTAATTTGACGACTGCCTCTTGAATCCTTCCAAATCAGTGGCACAGGAATGAAGTACGGTTGTTACCTTCTAACATTAAGCGCTTTAATTTCATGACGTCCGATACAAAACGTTACCTCCTCGTTCACCTATATTTAACCGCTTTTCCCCCTAATCTTTACTTGAAGGGTCTTCTGACAGGTTGAGAGAGGGGGAAAAAACAAAACAACATTTTTTTGCCTCAGTTTCACCGTCCCAATTTTACCTCACGTAAAAATTGTTTGTAAGGGGTATTAGTAGATCGTGACGGAGTAGACGTAAACCTAAGGACTTTCAGCAGAGATTGGGCACGGGGTTGGGGCATGACGCCCCTTCGGAAGCAGCAATCCAACTTATTTCCTGAAATTTTCGGAGGATGGGTGAATGATAAAGATAATCCCAGCAGTGGAATCCTCGATGGTTCGCCCGTCCGCGTCGCAGGAATAGCCCCGAGAGATTCGTAAGATATGGTATGGTATCGCAGGTCCTATCATGAGGGGCTTCTGTTGAGGGTGACCGAGACGGATCAAAAACTGCATTTTTTTTATACTTAGGAGTTCCATACCAGATCGATCGTCGACCGGTATCATCGGAACCGCAATAGTCATAAGGATGGCTATAGGTGTAAGTTGATTGCCGGGTCCGAACGATCCGATGTTAATGGGTGTGTCGGACCCGTCGGTCCAGACCCATCGATCGGCCTGCCTCGATTTCTCGTATATCATATAGGTCATACTTTCGGCATTATGCTTTCAGGGCAGGCTAGTAACGGTACCGAGGTCAAACGACACAGGGAACGGGCTCGGAATATCCGGTCTTGGAATGTGCCGACACTTGGCGGAAAGGAGCCAGGATTCGTGAAAAAGGCTTGTAAGCGACAATATACGACGGATGCCCAAAAAGTTTTCAGCCTGACCACGATGCGCTCACGTGTCAACAATTTTTTAATAAAAAATTTTCCGAACTGACCCGGTGATTCCAAGAGGAATTCTCAAACGTGCCAATATATTGAAACGAGAGAAAGAGGGTAAATGCGTGATGTTATCGCGGCGGATGAGTAACTTATGTGCCTTCTAACTTATGTGTGTCGAGTCGGTTTCTGTTGCATGTGCAAAGGAAGATTTATCAAGGTCCCTTCCTTTACTAAAAGGTGTTNTCTTTATTCTCATTTCTTTCTTTCCGCGCCGTGCTTTAGCGAGAGCGAGATTAATTTCACCCTTCTGGCAGGATGGATGGGTGTGTTTGAAAAAAAAGAGGAAATTTTAAGGAGTTGAGTAATGAAATCTGACACAGGTACATCTAGAACTCAAGATGAAAATAAAGTTTAGCTTTAAAAGTATTCAGTAGTTAAGCTAAAATCACCACTACCTTCGCCCATTTTTGGGTCTGATTTGCTGTTCCAAAAATTTTCCTGAAAGTACAAGGGGTACCCTGTAAGTTCTAAGCCAGACCATAATGTAGCGATTTGTCGGCAATACGATTTTTCAGTAGTCACCCTTCAAAACAATGCACTTCGTCCAGCTTCCCTTTAGCATCTCTGTCAGCCTTAAACCAGTCTTTCGACGACCCTTCGAAACACCCTTTAAGTTTCGCAAATCACCCTATCGTCATCTCAAAATCCCTTTCCACGGAGATGTTCCTTGAGATATGGAAACGAGCAAAAGTCACTAGATACCAGGTCGGGTGAACGTTGCGGGTGCGGCAATTGTTGGAATGCAGGGTCGTGGAGGACGACCTGTGAAACATTGGCTGTACGAGCAAAACATTTACATTGTCGTGCAAAATGATAACCTTTCTCTCAGCTTTCCTCGGCGTTTCTTCTCAATGAATCGCGCAATCTCCAAAGTAAAGCAGCATGGTGCCGACCAGGAATCGTAACATTGGGGGCATGTAGTCGAGGTGAACGACTGCCATATCGTCCCAGAAAATCGTCGCTATCACTTTGCCAGCCCGGGCCCGAGTCCGAAACTTCTCGAGTGGCGGAGAATCTTGTTTCCACCGCATCGACTGTTGCTTGGGTTCTGGCTCCCAGTTGTCGAACCAGGTTTCATCCCCAGAAACCAACTGCGAGCAAGAGTCCGGAGAAGAGATCGACACCGAACCCGTCCAAATCCTGTCGGCTGTCCCGTCGATCCTGACCCTGTCACCACGTTGAACGACGGACAACGTTCTGGGAACCCTGCGAGCACAGATCTTCCACAGTCCCAGCTTTTCGTGCAAAGTGATTTGAACACTGTCCTTTGAGACACCCAAGACCTGTACCGTTTCCCTCGTTTTGTTTCGTCTGTCCTCGATTACCAGCTTCTCCACAGCAACGTTTCGGGTTTCCGGTTTCCAACGTGGTCACCTCGAAAGGTCGACTCGGACGAGGATCATCTTCGATCGAGTCTCGTCCTCGTAGGAATTCAACTACTTTCCTGCTACTTCAGTTTCTTTCCTATGCTGTAGGAAGGTGAATGATCTTTCAAAACTTTCAGCAGGCGTTTACGAGGTGTGATAACTAAGTTCCAGGGCTGAATTTTTCATGAGTATGGCGGCATCACAGATATTATTGCCAATGCTATGGACTGATATATTAAACCGTTGGGTAGTGTTGTACAAGTCTTCAGCTGACGAGTATTGTAAATGAGAGATAGGCTGGCGATGTAGCAACTTAGTGCGTGAAGAGTCTGTTGTATTCCCAGAGTGAGGCAATTTTTCATCGAGTTTTGTCTCAAACCGGGGAATACAGCTACAGCGATCCATCAAATGCCATTAGTGTATCGACAACCCTTACAAAACGTCCACCCCCTATCCACCTGGTCAAACAACCAGGTGGACAGGGAGTGGATTTGGAACCAGGTGGACCCACCAGGGGGGACCCCTGGTGGAAATCCACATAGCCATTCGTGCACATGTATTTCGAACCAGGTGGATTTTCCCTCCCGGGTGGATTTTCCCCCAGGTGGACATTGCTCCAACAGGTGGAAATACCGCCAAGGGGGACCATCCACCTGGTTCCAAACCCACATGGGAGGTGGACGTTTTGTAAGGGGATTTGCCTTGCGCTCCAAGAATAAAGCTCGTGGCTTTATAGGGCGTGTCAGGCTGCTTGGGAATCGGGAACGGCACCTAGGGATTGGCAAACCGGTGTGGCGGTTCCTCTTTTTAAGAAGGGGGACTCGAGGGAGTGCACGAACTATCGTGGGATCACTCTCCTCAGCATACCTGGTAAAGTTTATTCCAAGGTGCTGGAAAGGAGAGCTCGGGCAGTCTCAAGATGACCGGCAAAAGACCTGTCGGTAGACCTCGTACAAGGTGGAGTGATTACGTCGCTCGGCTTTGCCACGAGAGGCTCGGCATCCCACCAGCTGAGCTTGAGTCTGTTGCTCAGGATCGAGATCACTGGAGGACGCTCCTGGGAATGCTCGAACCGCAACTCCATTAAGTTGGGAAAAGCGGCCAAGAAAATGTATGTATGTTTGTATGTATGAGAATAGCTGCATGGGAGCTGGGACTTCACGAGGGAACGAGCGATCCAAGTTTCCGAATCACCATCAGTACTACTTCTGATGGAGAACTTGCAATTAATAATGCGTGCACCATTTTAGACTGCGCACGGATGTTTTCCGGTAATTACGGCAAGCAAACACTCCCCCGGCCTGGGGATTCGGCAGTGAGATTTATGCGATCGTTTGGTGTTTTTGTCTACCGGGACGAGAACATTCCGAAAGCCATCGGAGAATCACATCTCCAAAGAATAAATTTCCTTGAAGAAAAGGTGAAGAGTCATTGACGTCAGCGCGCGAATGACTGATCGCATCCAGTTTCTTAGAACTCTCTTTCTCTTCTCGTCTGCTTCATCCTATTCCTATTCCATCGTGAAAAACATCCAAATCTAAAGGAGAAAGTTTTTCGAGTTACGATCAGAAGAGGATCGTTGAGATTTCGGGCATCCAGACCTCGATGACCAAGGTGGGGAAAATGATATTTTAAACTCGTGGAATGTGAAGAAGTCTCCATAAATCTAGTGACGTCGAGTGGATACGAATATACAAGTGACTCCGTGTGTGAAAACCAACTCCTTTCCTTCCGGCCCTCTTCATGGCTGTGAGTTCGACTTCTCTTTTTCCCATTTCGTTTTCGAATCTCGCTCACGCGCATGACGAATCACGGATGCGCTTTCGTCGCGACGTCCTATCCTCATCGACGAAGAGGATTACCGATGGGTCGATGCTCTTGCTAAGCATACGAGTGCATCGATGTTTTTGCCCAGGAGTCGACGACGACGGTGATCAGCTTGGCGGACTTGTTTGGGAAGAGCGAAGACGAAGAGCAGGAAGACCACAGCGACCTCTATGAAATCCAAGAGGTTCTTCAAAATCTAATCCAATCGACGCACGTCCTGTTTACGGTCTCGTGCCTGTTTCCTCTTCTCTGTGAGCACTATCCTCTCGTGAGTCTTTCGAACTTCGCGGCGGTATCGCGAAAATGAGAGATCCGAATTTTCCCGAATAGTGATGCAATCGGGCTTCGGGTTCTTGGAAGCAGGAGCCGTGCGGATCAAGAATGCCACCACGGTCCTCATCAAGAATGTCCTCAACACCGGTCCGAAGGGCATGAATGATTTTAGAATTTACAGTCACATCGTATTCCTCTCCGAGTGAACGCGAAACGGGAATCGATGACGAGGATGCGACGTATCGTGTAGGTACTGGAGTCCTGAGTTACTGGCTGCTCGGACACGGGTTCGCCTTGGGGAGCGGGAGTCCATTTTTCGGTCTATCTGGATTCGCATTCGTCTCGGCTGCGAAGAGTCAACGGCTGTTCCACATTGGTGTCGCGGTCACGTGTTCGTCCATCGTCTCGGCCGCTCTCGCCGAGCGAACCAAATTCACTTCGCTTTTCTTCTATACGCCTCTCCTCTCCGGTAAGACGCATCGTCGGGAACGCGTCGTCGAAGAGGGAAAATCCTGCGACGGGTTCTTTCTCTGCAGGTTTCATCTTCCCCATCGTGAGCCATTGGGCGTGGCATCCCGAGGGCTGGTTGTATCACACGGCGCATCACGATTCCGCGGGGAGCGGATGTCTCCATTGTACGGCCGGAGCCGTCGCATTGGCCGGGACTTTGATCATCGGGCCGCGGCTGGGAAGATTCCATCCCCGGACCGGCAGAGTCCAACACATCCCCGGTCATTCTTTGCCCGTAAATTCGTTTTCTACCTTCCTCGTTTCCTCGTATTTCTCGTCTCGTTCACGAGAGAAGTCAAAATAAAAATCCTTCAGTTGGCTGCGCTGGGCGGCGCCATTTTGACGATGGGGCTCATGTTCCTGAACGGTGGTCTTCAGGTGAAACCAGAGCAAGCATCCAACGCCATCCTGAATTCGCTCTTGGCTGCAAGTTCTGGCTCCCTCACGGCTTCCATCGTTCTCCGGTAGGCGGTAGGCTACGATCTGATTCTGGACAATCTTTACCACGTATTAGGCCTCCTTTTCAAAAGGAAAGACGCCGCTCATCTCATCTTCCTCTGTGTGTGTTTTCGCGTGCCTGTAGTACCCAGTGCGTGCGTACAAAAATCCGATCTCGGTGAAAATTGGTATACGAGGACACGATGGGCAAGATACGAGCTGAAGTCGTTTCTGGCCACTTAATTATTATTAATAAAAAAAAAGACTCGTATGGTTGTTTGTAAAATTGCACATGTACTGCAATTGTATTGGGCATTGAACAGAAAGCTGATGGAAGTCTTTTGCTTTCCCAGGACCCACTCAATATCTATCCTTCACCACTCCAACGCCACCTCTTCCAAGATCTCGATTCGTGCCCAAATAAAATTCGATCGGGAAATGTATTATGGAAGTCCAGATTCGGAATACTATGGCTTTTTTTTTACGAGGTGCTAAAATAGAGCCCTTCTTTGTTGAAAAAAAGCCAACTACTGGACTGAGCTTGTCCAATTAGGATTTTTTTTTTTTCGCCTACGTCCAGCAGCCCTTCCACCCATCAATGAACCATTCATCTTTCCCCACTTCGGAAAAAAAAGACGGAGATATGATACCACTAGCGTTTGTTTTACCGAGTGTCTTCTGCGGCATTAAGAACTGATCTTTGATTTCGAGGTTTCTAATATCCCAACCTCAAAAATGCGTTCGTGCTAAAGTACGAACGAAATTGCTACCCATTCTTCTCCAAGATCTCGACCGATTTTCATTGGTTAAGAATTTTCGGTTGCCCGTGATAGAGAGCGGGCGCGTGGTAAAGCGCCCCTCCTACTCCGCCCAACCCTATGGACGTTGAGCACCGAGCAATCCTTCGTGTCTTCGAAGAGAACGTCGACGGGAACTCTGCCCGAGTCAATCGAACATGAGGGGGGTTTCTCAAATGGGAAACTCGCACTCGCCGAGAAGCCGAGAGAAGGAATCGGAGATGGTGTCGGAAGGAAATAGTTTCTGATATCAAATATGCCCCCTGGGCAAGGCCGCGATGAAAAAGAAAACGATCTGCACTGGAACTGCGTGCCTTACTACATGATTAAGTCATTGTCACCAAAAAAAAAACATGAAAGGAAAGTTCGATGAACTGGAAGAGAAAGTAAGTCAATAGTAGAAGAAATTCGAGGCAGAGATGAATCAAATTATTGAAGGGGGCTGTTAAAATTATTGGAGAGAAGTGTACGAACTTGGAATGTGAAATGTCTATTGATGCCTCAGGACTGACAAATTACGCGGATTTGCAAGACAGTGAAATTATCAAGAAGGCGAAATACCTTGCTAAATATAATGCGCGATTAGGATCACTACCTAAGTAGGAGTGCTATTCCAGGAAAGAAAACCTTTTTCGTGGAATCCCAAGGAGGATACGAAATAGGTCCTTGATGACTTGTTCGGCAGAAACATGAAATTATATCTTCCTGAGACGTCACCTCATCACCGTCTCTTGGTAATGCTGGTTGATGTAGCTTCTTTAGGGACGGCACGGCAACATGTGCTCTTCGATGCCTAAAGTTTATTCGGGCGATTCTTTCAGGCCGAAGTTTTTTCTTGGCGAGGGGGCGTGATTCCACGTGGTTCCTAGTCTGCACCGTGACCAAGGGCCTTTGAACCCTCACCTCCGAGGGTTCAGGACTTATATCTCCATAGCGCGACTAGAAAGTATTCTCGAACCGGTCCTGACTTCGGTTGGTATGCAAGAACGTATAAAACCGATAAAATAGCTATTTTGGGGGGTATCATATGATAAATTTGATAGGTTTGCCATATGCAGAAACATTTTATACCTATCATGATAGGTATAAGAATCACTTCAATCTATTATGATCCAGAGCTTGTTTATTCTGCTTATAACGAGCTACCAGGGTGGATTGCAGTGCATTTTATTAACCCAATTTAAATATGCGAACCGTCGCAACTTATGCAGAGCGCAGTTACTCTGAGATAAATTAAATCCCGTAGAATTCTTTGTATCAAGCCACGGCAGTCGGAATTCAAGCACTAGTCTGGTAAACGGGGTCAGATTAAAACCATTAAATCATCACACAACACTTTGGGCAGTCATGTGAGCAGATACACATGGCATTGTTCCTGGGCAGGAGACGATGGATAGGGGGTTGTCATCAGGAAGATTCACGAATACCTATCATGATAGGTATAAAATACCTATCATAATAGGTATAATGATACCTATCAAAATAGGCCTCACGATGGATACCTATAAATTTTTCTTGCATACGGGCCTTCGTCTTGAACGCCATATTAGGAAAACCCTGAGAGCATCTGTACGGAATACCTGCCGGGACCAATTCTCGAGTGTCGAATGGTTTCCCTCTCTTGCCGTACCAACTTGCTTTAAATGATATAGCCGCCTAAAGGAGGTTTGCTCGTGTTGCATCCAGGTCGGGTGTATTGAGTCGATTGGTCCCTGTCTGTTCCTGGAGTTTCATCGTCTCCCTCAACGGTGCCCTCACGGCCACGGTCGGTCACTCCAACTTTAGCTGTACATGCCGTAAAAGTTGAGTAAACGAAGGGAAATTTTGGATCTGTCGGAAGGTTTCCGTGGCAGGTGCATGCGAGTCGATGCCCTCGTGGGCTGCCGTCACCGTCGGGACCGTCTCCGGCATTCTTTACGTCATGCTCCACTTCTTGATCCTTCGACTGAAAGGTACGCGAGTCGTGCACGAATCGCGCACGATCGATCGTCGATCGCTCCGCAAACCATCGACTAAACCAGAGGGAAATGGAGGAAGTTTCTCATTTTTCAGTGGACGACCCCCTGGATGTGGTAGCAGTTCACCTTGGCGGGGGTTTCTGGGGTCTCATCGCCTCCGGACTGTTCAGCTCCAAAGGGCTTTTCACATCCGGACAACCCGACGTGAGTCCATCCATCCATCTCTCATCGCTCTCGCCGTTCGTCACCGATCGACGTTCGCGTCCGTTTCGTTCGTGTAGGTCCTGTTTTGGAACATTGTGAGTTTTTTCGCGATGACGTCATGGTCAGCTGCCCTTGGAGGTCTCCTCTTCTTCGTCTTGCATCATTTCCAGCTCCTTCGCATAGATCCCGCCGTCGAAACCAAAGGTGGGGTCCCATCCAGACTTCTTTTGTCGTTGTATCGGACGTTCAGAAAGCTTCTATCATGAGCTGGACTTAGGGTTGGATCGAGTGGAGCGGAGTGAACCTGCTTATCAGAAGGATACCATGCCAGGACTGAAGAGAAAAATTTCCTCCTGCACCAGCATCCGCAGTCTCAGTGAGTCTCTCTCTCTCTCTCTCTCTCTCTCTCCTCTCCCCTCATCATTCGATTCTGTGTCGGCAGACTCGGAGGAGTACCAAATGTATGGTTCAGAGTTCATTCATGTCACTGCAGAAGAGATCGTCACAAATGCCAAAGACATAATGAATCTTTTTTCATTTCCATCTAATCCTGGGAAAAGCTGATGAGGCTCTCGAATGCCTCGTTACCTTCTCGTGATTCTGTAAATTCATGTTGTATCAGATGTTTCTCCGGATACCTTAACGTCATGCGATGCGAGTAACGTATCTATAACGCTACGAGCCGGTTCAACGTGGGGTCTTACCAACAGACTATTGTCTGTATGTTTGTGTATTGTTTGTTCATGTGGCAATGAGTGAGAATTAAAATCTCACCGCGCTAGTGTCGTGATTGCGTCTTCCTTGGCGGAAAAATGCCTGGAGTTGCATCATCGTCCACTACTAGTAGTTCGCGGCTCGCCGGGCTCACGCAAATGTTATTCTTTTGGATGTGTTGGGTTCGTGACAATGGACTATGCTCAGATGGGTTCAACCGCTCCCACTAACGTCATGAGTACCATTCAATAGATCTCGACTTTAAAATAGAGGTGTTCATGAGCTCGACCCAATCGTTGTGCGAGGGCAAGACTTACAGATGGAAAAAAAACTGCTGTAAAATGAATGAAAGGTGAGATAGTGCCTACAAAAGTGAGATAGTGCCTAAATCACCGCCATAGTGATTCATCCATGGTAAGAGCTGGGAACTCTCAAGAAAGAATCCACATCAGCTGATGGGAAGCAAAAAGGTCCAGGGCCCACCTCCCTCCACGTGGTGGTGTGGTGTTTCCTAAATATCGCCAAGAGACCCTTTGCTGGATGGTCTTTTAAATAAATATCGAGACATACTACGTATGTCTGAGCATAAATAGTTTTTGGTATAAAACTCTTAGCATTGAGCACCGCTTGAATCGAGCCCATCAAAGTTCTTATTCTACTTGTCGAGATCAATTTAATGACACCCATGACGTCGATGAACGCGATTGGACGCGCTTCCATAGGGGTTCCCAGCATACTCCTTTCACAGGTGAAGGCATTCATTCGAATAGTCGTGAGATGTCTACACGATATTTGTCTTGAGAAAATATCGTATCGTCTTCTTGCAGTATCGCTACTTAGATTTTATCGTTTTATCGCTAGGTTGGTTGCTGCACCGACTAAGATTTTGTTGTTAAAAATCATGCGTACTGGGAGTTAAGAGAAACGGATAAATCAGAAATTTCAACTGTCTAGATCCAACGATCTTTGAGATATGCCTTTTGAAAATATGAGAGGAAAGGATAAAATGACCCCTCAAACAAATGCAATATCTCCCGAACTATACTTCAGCTAGAAATATGAATAACTCATTTTAAAGCAAGTAGCCAGGCATCTTTAACTTTCTGTACGGGTTCTTCCGTGCCTTAAATGGGAAAAAGTTACAGCTTTATTAATTCAATGAAATAATCAAATTTTCAACTTAAAAAAATTCACAGTAAAAATGCGTATAACTCTACTAGCTTTGGGGTGTCTATCATTCTCTATGAGATTCATCCAAAGATACATTTATTTTGTTTTTAAGTCGCTTCAAAATTCTGATAAGTGTTCATAAAGTTGCACATTTTGCCATATTCGTTCAACTTTGACCTTTAATAACTTTCTTTGATTCCAAGTACAGTTTTGCTTGTGGCATAGAATGATAGATCTATCAAAGCTCTTTCGAGCCATATAAGTTTGATCGTGTTTTTCTGAAATCCTGATCGTTGAGAAATTTTTTTCCTCGACCATCTCAAGACCTCATTCACCATCAAGCGCTTAACTCCACCTCGATCATGTTCGAGCAGGAAAACATATATTTGATACGATGGTTTGGACACGGCTTGGGAAAAACATATGTGCATTTTAAAAACGTTATGGTATTTAAAATTGCATTGAAATTTAACTTATTTTGAACACGAAAATTTAAAGACATTGCCGAGCTTTTTCAGGTATACCGTCAACAATATCTCTATATCTTTCGTAAATCTGTCTTTGAATCTGAAAAGAAAATCTCAATGACCCAGAGTTCCATGAAATGTCAAGATCCTCGGCTAATCTAATTCTACGAAAGGGTCTGAATCAGGATTACAGTTTAAAAAACTTCCAACCTTATCTGCAAAATAATAACAACTTTCAATTATGTGTGATTATTGCACACCACAAAATAGGCGTCTTTACTTGGACACCCTGTGCTTTCTAGGCGATCCAAAATTCTTGGCTTGGGGGTAAGGAGAACGGAACTGAATGATTGATCGATTGCTATCGACAAGGGGTCAGATGTTGAATGAGATGTGAAGAGAAGGGTTGACTCTTTTTTTTTATTTCTGGAAGGAGGCGTCATTGATGAGTTGTCATTGCTGGACCCCTGGATACAGTGCAGAAGAAAGGTGCTCCTTTTCGAGTTTTCGAACAAATTCCGAGAGGATGTTCCGTATCTATGAAGGAAAGGTGTCTTGTATTACAGTTTGGCTCTGACCATACTGAAGAAAACTGAATTCGTAGAAATCGGTGCCTTGTCTTGGGTGGGGAAATCATGAGAGCAAGATCAGGAATTTTCTTGCTGGGAGGAGAAAACAGAAGACAGAATACAAGTCGCGACCGAATCGGAGAGGATGGATGCCGAAGTATTCCTGGCTATTAATTCCAATTATGGTGGGGAAGTATTCCTGAATGCTGTTGAGCAGAGGTGGATGGATGGAACCTCTCACCAAAGTGGAGAGGCAAGTTTCGCGATGCGACGGGCTACGGTTTTATGCATCCGGGCAGCTGCAGTGGAAGATAAAAGTGCCTCATAATGGATGTTAAGTCATCCATGCTTACCGTTTATCGAATTCAAAAGCCATCACCTATATGCCAACGACAATCTTGGTGTTTGAACCCTTATAAAGTTACTTTTCGAACAACCCTCGTATATTCGTCGACGGTTCTCCTTTCCCTCTTAACTTCCAAGTATTGCATGAAATGGTATGTGTGGTACACACACATCCGCTAATTCGGCGTGAATTCATCTTTTCCCCTTCCTATGTTTTAGGTCCAGTAACCACGGCATCCACGGATCTCAGCAGTCTGGCCAATGAGACAAGCGGGGATACGAACGCCGGGAACCACTTTGAGTCCCTCAGGATCCGTCCGCGAGTTCTTCCTCATGTCAACTTCATTCTCAGTGAAGCCAATCAAGAAGCCCATTCATGAATTGTAAGCTCTTTCACCTTGTCGTTTGAATGAAGTGTTTTAAGTTCTGTCTATCCTGAAGTGTGGTCTTTCATTTAAAAAAAGAAAACAAGTATAACACACGTCGACAATAATAAAAAGTGCCGGAGATGAAGAGGGGTGATGAGCTGGAATGATGCAATGAAGGTGAGTTCAGGGGGAGACGTTGAGGAGAATGAACATGATGAGAGCACTCACACCTGCAGATGCAGGCAGCGTAACGAACCACGCAATCACGATGTTCCTGCATGAGAAATGAAATTCGTCCCGTCGCGATCACTGCTAGTCGGTGAATGTGTGCGTGAGAGAAGGGAGGGACAGACCGGAGGAGACCCCATTGGATTCCCCGTTGAGGATCCCTGACTTTGCCGACGCAGACGACGGAGCCGACGAGGCAATGCGTTGTACTGATGGGGAGACCCACCTTAGACGCTACCAGGACTGTGAATGCTGCCCCCAGCTCCATCGTGAACCCGCTTCCACGCGAAACCCAAAAAATAATTGTGATAACAGGCAGGAAAGAAAGGGGGGGTGGGGGGGTGGGGTAGTAAAAATACCAATGCAAGTAGTTGTTCGTTCCTATGTGTCAGGAATACCACGCGAACTTGAGCGACTAAGAGTTACAATTCCGTTTCAGTCTCAGTTTCGGCCTCAGTTTCAGTTACAGTTCCGGTTAGGTCATGTTCTGGTCGACATAAACTCCTCGACTGATTATTTACGTAGTTGATCTTCAAAATTTGATGAGAGTCAGATGCAGAGTATTTTCTGTGATGCAATGTTCAGGAATTCAACTTTCGTATCTGGCATAGATGTCGCAAGCAGATAATCAACAGGGATGAATATCCATGCCGATGGCATCTTCTCTTACAGTCCTCAATTCTGCGGGAACCCGAAGAACGGTGCTTCCAATCTTTCGAATACGTTTCCGCAGAGATGGTGAAACCGATACAGAATATCTTACGCCTCACCTAACTTTTCACCGCTTTTTTCAATGAAATATTGCATGCCGACACGAATTTTAAGTGAGGGAGCATTATGAATTCCGCCTGCTCTTCATGTTCTGCAAGAACATGAAAATAATGAAGTGGTAATTTCCTGCTCACTAACACTAACGCTAGCCATTCCTTATACAGGGTGAGCGTTTTAAGTGAAAACCCATGAAAATATTTAATAATATTGGGTAAGCAAGAGCTGGGAGCATGAAAATTGGTAGTGACGTACTTTGTTGTCCGGAAAGACGTACCGAGTATTGGTTTATTACGAAAGGTGTTGAAATTGACCACCGTCATTTAGGATACACAACTGTGCACGTCGGAGCATGCTGGAAGACACTGCCTGTAATGTGGTGGGTGGGATGTTGGCAATGAGTTGCGAGATGTTTTTCAATTCATCCAAACTGTGTGGATTATTGTTGTAGGCATTGTTCTTCACTTAGCCCCATAGGAAGAAAATCAAAGGCGACAGATCCGGTGAGCGTGGTGGCCACAGTCCTTTCGAAATGGTGCACCCCCCCAACATCTCCCCATGCGAACACGCTTTGGAACATTCAGGTTCCCAGTTTCCCTGAACATTTTCACAAGCTTCCAGACTACTGATTTTGCTGGTGCTTTACGACTTCCAAGTCGCGTGAAAAAACCATTTTGCGCTTTTTTTTAACGATTCAGTTTTCAATTAACGTTCCACAATGAACAAACGTTCCTGAGCATTAAACGCCATGTTTGTGTACTGCAGTGTGGTATTGCGCATGCGTTGTGTTGCCTGCTGCTGGTCATAGGTGGCGGCAATTTCCAGACTACAAAGTATGTTACTACCAATTTTCATGCTCCCAGCTCTTCCCTACCCAAAGTTATTACTGGTTTCAAGGGTTCTCGCTTAAAGTGCTCACCCTTCAGGATCCCTTGAACATGTCAACCCCAACATTTGCTGCATGATACGCACAGCCACCCTCTGAAATTCAGTAACTAAACGGCGAGGTTTCGCCGTTTTCGCTGTGTTGTTACGTATAAGAAGAGGAGTGGGTCGTCACTCGTCAGCGTCTTATTAGGAAAATAGCCACCTATTGCCAGGTTAGCCTAAACCGACACAGCATTGGGTTTGGTTTCAAGAAACCATATTGATTTGGATTCGGATCCTCAGGTTCACTTTCGATTTCAGGAGGGTTTTCTTTGTCTAGCAGATTCCGGACCGACACCTGACAAGGAGTGGACCCAAACCGAGACTGAATTGGCATTCTGGAATATCCATTGTCTATCAATCCTCCCCCTATCTGATTCTTTACAAGTATAGAAGTAGTTGGTTAATGTGCCTCTAATCCGTCAGTCGAAGTTTACTGTCTCTGAAGTAATAATGCGTGCTTGCAATCCTCATCTTCCTCCACTAACGATTGAATGCCCTTAATGCGTTGTTGATGTTTGATAATGATTGCTGGGACCTGTTCCTCACCTCTAAAAAGCTTAAACTAAATCTAAACTTATTTTAAACTTAATCTATGGGTGACATGCACCAGATCCGTTTAACTTGAAATCGATCTGGTTTCATAATGGGCGTCTATGTGAATAAGATTATCAAATCGATTCCCATAGGGCAGGGGTCGGGAACCTATGACTCATGAGCTAAATTTGGCTCACAAGCCGAAAAGTTTGGCTCATTGAGTCATGACTGAAAATCATGGTTGTTCCTCATTTTTCTCATGTATCAAAGAATGCATATTTCTATTGTCAACCTCAGGAAAAATTCTGTTGTTTTGAAAATATTTTGCTCACAAGCACTTAACTCAATCTTAAAATGGCTCACACGGCCAAAAAGGTTCCCGACTCCTGCCATAGGGCACTATTGTGAAATCAGCTTAGTAGAAGTTAAACAGATCTGGTGCATTTCACCCTAAATCTAAACTTGATCTGAACACATCGTAAAAAGTAGCCACGATCTGCCTTCCGCCTATGCTACACTTAATCTAAATCTAAATTGAATTTAATCTATAAGCTGTCTATAAGCAATAAGCCTGTTCCTCGACCAGACTCGTACCAAAAATTCCTATGAAAAGGATAATATTTTTAAACTGGTCTGACCCAGTCTAAATGCCGTCTGAATGCTGGGATAAAGGAGAAGAACTCTGATTAATGTTTGTGCGAGCATCTGAGTCCAAAATCAGTGCATACATACGGCAGAGAATATTCATGTAATATGAGCTATGATGTAGGTTCTGGATGATTTTCGCTTCAATCCTTATGGTTTCTTTCTGATGGCTACCTAATTTTCACTGCAAAGAAGTGAGAGTAAGAATGCGTAGTCGATACTTTGTCTCTGGTCCTCCCATGTCACCGTGTCTGGGGGGTGGGGAATGTGTCGTCACAGTTTACCAGGAGCCGGTTATCAAAACTTCAATCTTGCATCAGCATGAGCCCACACAAAGGAATTGAAACTCTCTTGCCAGCATATATTTTTCTTACTAGTGGCTGTGATGCAGTTGACGTGGATGAACCTGCAGACTTGGTTTAGATTTAGATCTAAGGTAGGCGAGGCAGGACCAAATTAACGAATTTGGGGACTCTGGGTTAAGCATGTTCTGTGCTAACCCCCCAAGCGGCAGGGGATAGTAGGGGTGAAGTCTCAAGAAGGGGTGTAAAATCCCTGATCTCGCCCTTAAGGTTGCACCGCAGTTCATGGATGTCTCCTCTTCCTGTTCTGATGGGCAATTCCGGTTTTATCCCCACCAGCCCCCTTCCCCCTACCTAGTATATACATCCGTTAATTCTGCACTGAGGTGAGGAACAACAGACGCCCTTGACTGCTTTTTACATGCTTTCAGGTAAAATTTAGATTAAGTTTATATTCCGTTTCAGTTTAGCAGATGCGAGGAACAGGCCTCCGTTGCTCCTTTTGACCGTTTCTCCTTTATGGACTCTACGTTCTTACACAGTTGTGTCTCGTAGGGGTGATTAAAAAGATGAGAGAAAAGGAATGACTGGAATGGAGGGGAAAATTTATGAAGTCTTAATAGTGAAAATTTTAACACAAGCCAGGATTCAATTCAAATTTTCTTCATCGCGCATATAGATGAGAAAAGGAAAAATAATTCATGGCCGTCCATACATCAAAGTTGGATGATTTTGAGGAAGAGGGTTGAAGCGGACTCTATCATCGACAAGTCCTAAGGAAGCACTGAGCTACAGTAGTTGAGAATAGTGCACAAAAACTATTTTTTTCAGGACGATTCAAGATTCAAGATAGTTAGTGATATTAAGAGGCGATTTCGCCCATTTCGATATCACGTGTCGAGTTCGAGCGTTCCTTAATTTTAGGGTAGGCCTAACCCTCTTAAAGCTATATATTTTTGTATTTTTGTATTGTTTTGTTTTTTTTTTTTATTTG